>KE158974.1:31085-46581 GCA_000411055.1 Leavenworthia alabamica | reverse complement strand
CCAAAGAGAACCTGAGTTGGTGAAAAACATCCATATGAACTTCAGACCAAGGACCGTATTCCAACGGGATAACCGACGAAGACCAAGTCCACCTGATGATTTTGGAGTACAAATTGAATCCTAACTAATCTTAGCCTTCTTTCCAGAGAGTGTGGCACCTGACCATAAGAAGGCATTGCAAAGCCTCTCTATTTGAAGCAAACATTTGTTGGGAAGGATGAAGATGGAAGCCCAGAAATTTATGATCGAGTTGATGACCGATTGGAACAGTTGGAGGCGACCCGCAAAAAAAAAGTGTCTAATGGTCCATGAGGTGAATCTATAAATATTGAACATTGTGTAGTAAATAAGAAACTAAACTTTTGAAAGAGCTTGCATTATAGTATTTGGGATCAAGCTTGATTTATCTTATAGATGAACTAAACTTCCATTTCCATACCTAAGATATGAATGAATCTAGGGCAACTCAATTATTTGAAATGTGAAATAAAAATAGACAATTATTGATTTTTTTAGTTTAACTATGTAGTTTTTGTTTATAGTATTTTTTTATTGTTAATCAATATCATCATTTTTCTCCCTTTTTTTGTGTCATCAACTACACAAATCTCTTTTTCTTTTTCACCAAATTTCTCATGAATATACATTTTTGATATATTTACATAGACAGTGTTAATAATTTTTTTATTTAATCCGTAACAAGGAGGAGGTGATTAAAACGAACCAAAGAGAACATTTGGGTTTCAGTTAAATTTAATAAACATAAGGGTATAATTTGCANTTATTATTATTATTATTATTATTATTATTATTATTATTATTATTATTATTATTATTATTATTATTATTATTATTATTATTATTATTATTTATTATAAACCTTTCCATTTTATATTGATCGAAGTTACCAAACCTCATATTGCTTCTCCCTTCGTCGTCGTTGAACATCTGAGATCTCTTTCTACTTTCATCACCGAAGATGCATTCCAGTCATCTTCTTCTCGAGGAGCCGATCAGGATGGCTTCCATTCTCGAACCCTCCAAATCTGTAAACTCTTTTTTTTTCTCTCAGTTTCACAATTCTTCATCGATTTGTGATTTCGCATGAATCAATTGCTCACATAAAGCTTTGATTTTGTTTCTTTCAGAGTTTCTTCCCAGCACTGACTAAGATCGTCGGAACACTAGGGCCTAAATCCCGATCCGTCGAAGCTCTCTCTGGCTGTCTCAAAGCCGGCATGTCCGGTACTATACGGTTTCTTTAGTTTTGATAATATGTGATTTGGTTTCGTCTCAGTGATATATGTATTATCTTTGTGTAGTGGCTCGATTTGATTTCTCTTGGGGCGATGCTGATTATCACCAAGAGACATTAGAGAATCTTAAGATTGCTGTGAAGAGTACTAAGAAGCTTTGTGCTGTATGTTTTTTCTTTGAATCTTCTCTGAAATTTTTAATCTTTGGTGGATCTTTATGAGCTGAGATTTGGGTTACTTAGGTTATGCTTGATACTGTTGGACCTGAGTTACAAGTTATTAACAAATCTGAGAAACCTATTACTTTGAAAGCTGATGGTCTTGTCACTTTGACACCAAATCAAGACCAAGAAGCCTCTTCTGAAGTTCTTCCCATTAATTTCAATGGACTTGCTAAGGTTCTCTATGACCCTTACTGTAGAATTTAGTATCAACGGTATGGTATGTTGTTCACTAATATATAGGCCTGTGGTCGGTCTTCTTTGTTTTTAGGCTGTGAAGAAAGGAGACACTATCTTTGTTGGGCAATACCTTTTCACTGGCAGTGAAACAACTTCAGTTTGGCTCGAGGTGAAAAAAATGAAGTTTGGGGGTTTCTCTATGTTTGAAGTTTTGAGATCAAATGTATATGTTGTAACAAAACCTACCAAACCAACTTGCAGGTTGACGAAGTTAAAGGAGATGATGTCATTTGCCTGTCAAGGAATGCTGCTACACTGGCGGGTTCTCTGTTCACTTTACACGCCTCTCAAGTTCACATCGATCTGCCAACTCTCACAGAGAAGGATAAGGAGGTCAGAGTTGCTTCTAATCTGCATTTCTCAATGATTCATTTAGTTCCTTTTATAAACCATTCTTGAATTTATGATTCTATTGTTTTGACCAGATTTTTTTGATTGGTTATCCTCTAGGTTATAAGCACATGGGGAGTTCAAAATAAAATTGACTTCCTCTCATTGTCTTATTGTCGATATGCGGAGGATGTTCGTCAGGTTTGTATTTTTATGCTGCCTCTCAGCTATTGTCTCATACTTCTTTGCTGTTAATTATGATCGTCTGGTATGCTTGAACAATAACAAATTGTTGTTATATAACGCAGACACGTGAAATGCTTAAGAAGTTGGGTGACCTCTCTCAGACACAAATATTTGCAAAGATTGAGAATGTAGAGGTAAGAGGAGTATATTGATATTTTGCTTTATATTATGTCTGTGTAACTTTTCTTTATTTTTTTCTTAAAGAGGAAGCTGCTGATTTTATTTTTTAATTCAGGGACTAACCCACTTTGATGAGATTCTACAAGAAGCTGATGGAATTATTCTTTCTCGTGGGAATTTGGGAATTGATCTACCACCGGAAAAGGTATCTTGACTGGTCATTCTTGTCCGGCACCAAACTTTACACTTTTTTATAATTACCTTGGTGGGTTCTGTTGCAGGTGTTTTTGTTTCAAAAGGCAGCTCTTTACAAGTGCAACATGGCCGGAAAGCCAGCCGTACTTACCCGTGTTGTTGACAGTATGACTGACAACTTGCGACCAACTCGTGCAGAGGCAACAGATGTTGCTAATGCTGTTTTAGATGGTATGTTTACCTTGAATATACTTATTTTATTATGGTACTTCTAACAATTTATAGCAGAATCTGCTTTATTTGGTATGTTTTATGAAATGGTAGAGCGAAAACCTATCTCTGGATCATAGTTTTTGTCATAACTTGGTGTTTACCTTGAATATACTTATTTTATTATGGTACTTCTAACAATTTATAGCAGAATCTGCTTTATTTGGTATGTTTTATGAAATGGTAGAGCGAAAACCTATCTCTGGATCATAGTTTTTGTCATAACTTGGTGTTTTTTCTTCCATTTTACTTCCTGCAGGAAGTGATGCCATTCTTCTTGGTGCTGAGACTCTTCGTGGATTGTACCCTGTTGAGACAATATCAACTGTCGGTAGGATCTGTGCTGAGGTAGGCTGTAATGATATGTTTCTTAAGTATCATTCGGTTGCTTACATCTATAAATCTGATGCATCTTCTAACTGTATGTGAAACGAAATTGTTGCTTGTCATCAGATTTGCTCTTACACAGTTTCTTTACCTGTTCATAGGCAGAGAAGGTTTTCAATCAAGATTTGTACTTCAAGAAGACTGTCAAGTATGTTGGAGAACCAATGTCTCACTTGGAATCCATCGCTTCTTCAGCTGTAAGTCTTACCTTCTGTGTTGCAGTGACATAAGAAAGGATTCGAATTTCTGGTTTTAAGACTCTAATTGCCATCACAATTTCTAATCTAGCTTAATTCACTTTTGATCAGGTACGAGCTGCTATCAAGGTTAAAGCATCTGTGATCATTTGCTTCACCTCTTCTGGAAGAGCAGCCAGGTTCATATCATTCCCTTTCACTTAAAACTGTTTTTTTTTCATTTGATCTATTCATATTTTTTTTCTCAATGAATTGTTATTCCTTGAGCTCTGTGTAGGTTGATATCCAAATACAGGCCAACAATGCCGGTTATCTCTGTTGTCATTCCACGAGTTAAGACAAATCAGTTGAAATGGAGCTTTAGTGGAGCTTTTGAGGTATGTTTTACCCTTTAGAGATTTGATTTTTGTTTTACAAATTTTCAAAAGATACGATTCATAGCTGTTGTCTGGTATTAAAACTTGTGAATCTTATCAGGCGAGGCAGTCACTTATTGTCAGAGGCCTCTTCCCAATGCTCGCTGATCCTCGTCACCCTGTAAGTCTTGTCATCTTCCTTTCTTCTATTGCACAGTATGTCGGAGACTTGTCCCATCTTCAAGACTGATATCTTTAGGACCAATATTGCTGCTACCAAAAGTGTTCTGTTTGAATTGGATTGTTTTCTCATACAAGTTTATAAATGAAATATTTGTTGTTTGTTGTTTAAAGGCGGAATCAACAAGTGCGACAAACGAGTCAGTCCTGAAGGTAGCACTAGACCATGGGAAACATGCTGGAGTTATCAAGCCGCATGACAGAGTAGTTGTCTGTCAGAAAGTTGGGGATGCATCAGTGGTTAAGATCATCGAGCTTGAGGATTAACTATATTTGCTTCAGATTCAGAAAACTATATTATTATTATAAACTTGGCTGCATTTTGTGCTGTCTTGAATGAATTGATGACTCCAATGCCGGAGTGAGAGAGCATATTGTCTCCGGGACTTTAGTATTTTTGTACGTAGGAGATTGATATCTCTGACATTCAAATTTAAGCATTACGATAAAACTATACAATGCGTAACAATTTTATAATAAGCTGCTACATTATTTTTTAGTCTTACTGTTCTTTTTTAACATTAATAATTGTAATTTTTATAGGTTTTCAATTAATTATGACGTTTCTGTTGATTTGTTTCCTTCCTCAGCTTTCTCATCCCATCCATACAATTCTGTGTCGGAGTGATTACGATGCTCCCAAACAGTCCAACAACTCGGTTCAAAATTGTATGATTAAATCAAACGGTCACAGTCTATATGATGTCTGAGTGATTATTCTCCATCACAATAGTAATCACGTGTGATAAATGTATATCAAATATCTAAAAAGGGACCCAACGAAGAATAGTTATCACATAAATTAAAAACTATTTAACTTTGGGGACATTTACTCATTTGTAAGGTAATGAATTTGTCGACTACCAAAGTTACCTACCATCAGTAATTTGAAAGATAAAAATATTTATTTTTAATTTACGAATTATTTCCATTATTTTGAATGATATATTAATTATTTCATAGCTCTCTAATAAGTGAAGACTAGTATATTTTTCATTTTTCATATATTTTGGATTTACATTCTAATTAGGTCCAAATGCTTTACACCAAATCAACGGACTTTTTCACGTAACAAATGCCGCCGACACGTGGCGGTATTAGCCATCGTTGGATCTTAGCCTTCACACGTCATCCTTTTTTACGCTGTTTTAATTATCTTTGATCTTTCCCTCACTTTCTCCGTTTCTCGTCCCGTCTAAGATTTTCCGAGAAAATCACCAGTTAGAAAGATAAATAGAAAGCAATACATTTATAGAAGAAAGCTTCACAAGTATCTTCGTCGTTCAGATGGCTTACGAGCATCTTCAATTCTCCGTTCCACTCGTTTAAGCGATTGCTTTGTGTTTGTGTAGCTAGGTCAACTATTAGAACGAGAGAGAGAGAGAGGTATGGGTTCGTCCTTGTCACATCTGAACGACGGGAATGGTTTGGCTATGGGACCTAGCCTAGGCGATATACCGGAAAGCTGCGTGGCTTGTGTGTTTATGTATCTAACACCGCCGGAGATTTGTAATCTAGCTAGATTGAATCATGCATTTCGTGGTGCGGCTTCGTCTGATTCTGTATGGGAGAAGAAGCTTCCGCCTAATTATCAGGATCTGCTTGATTTGTTGCCACCGGAGAGGTATCATAGTCTCTCGAAGAAAGATATATTCGCTGTGCTCTCTCGCCCAATTCCCTTTGATGATGATAATAAGGTAATAATTGTTTGGGAATTTTACACTGTAATCTAATTATTCCCTTGGCGCTTCGTTTTTTGATTTGGGAATTAGGGTTTTGTGTGAATTGATGGTAACTTTGTTGTATAGGAGCTATGGATTGATAGAGTTACAGGACGAGTTTGTATGGCAATTTCAGCGAGAGGAATGTCTATAACTGGAATTGAAGATCGGAGATATTGGAATTGGATTCCAACTGAAGAATCGAGGTAGACAATCATTGATTGATTCTCAATAGTGTATTTTAGAAAGATTCAACCAAGTTAAGGTCAAGATCATAGCAATACTTGGTTTGTTTATGTCATTTGACCTTAATTTCATCAGCTGTTGTTGATGATCCTTGGACTGCTCTGGTCCTTTTAGAACAAACTATTGTCTCTTACCCTTTTTGCTAAGATTACTGTTTGGCTAGTTGCTTTTGATGAATAGCTAATATAGACAATGGTTCTTCTTGCGTAATCTTTATGATTTTGGATTTGAATTGCTATTTTGTAGTGATGATTCATATAAACTTGTGAAATGATTAAGGGTAGTGACATAAACAAAATCGAGTAACTTAGGTTTTTCATAAGACTGCTTTATAACATAAACATGAGATAGGTGTTTTATCGTCTGATAGGATTCTACTTATGAACAAGACAAACGACGTAGCTAGCTATCAATGTATCAGTTTGTTATATGTTTGTGGTTGTGTGTCGATATTAATAATAAACTCTTGTCTTTGTTAACCTTCCCTTTTGATCAGGTTCCATGTTGTAGCCTACTTACAACAGATTTGGTGGTTTGAAGTAGATGGAACAGTCAGATTCCATCTTCCACCAGGTATCTACTCTCTTTCATTCAGAATCCATCTAGGGAGATTCACAAAAAGGCTAGGAAGACGAGTGTGCAACTTTGAACACACTCATGGTTGGGATCTAAAGCCAGTAAGGTTTTCACTTTCAACTTCTGATGGTCAAGAAGCATCATGTGAATATTACTTGGACGATGTAGAGAGTCAAGAAGCAACCGTGCAACACAAGCGCGGTTGCTGGATCGTGTATAGGGTTGGAGAGTTTATAGTGACTGGATCAGAATCAATTACTGAGATCCATTGGTCTATGAAACAGATTGATTGCACACATTCGAAAGGTGGGTTATGTGTTGATTCAGTCTTTATAAATCCAATTGGTGATGTGAAAAAAGCACATAAATAAAGCTTTTTGAGTGTTTCAAGGTATAAAAACTGATGTTTTAATTTGTTGCTGGTTTTGTCGTCGTTTTAACTGGTTCTCAAAATTAGGGTAAATTTTTTATTTTATTTGTTGTGTATGTCATCTTTATTTTTCTTGGTTTTGCTATTACTTTATACTCATTTTGTTACATATTTTAGGGGAGAACTATGAATTATCTGTATCCGACCAAAGATTATCTAAAATATTCTGTCTGACTATTTTTTTTTATTTGTGTGCTGTTTTTATTTTGTTTATTAACATATATCCAACCAGAGATGTGGATAGGATTGGATCGAATAATTCAAGCTATACAAAAATATATAGTTATTCAAAATCTGTCAAGCTTATCCAAAAATTCAGATTGAATTATCAAAATAATAGTATCTGCAATATATATATGTGAAATCAAGATTAAAAAAATGTCAATAGATTTGGATCTGAGATAATAGATTTGTACAAAAATGTCAATAGATTTGAGATAATAATCTTGTTTTTATGGTCTGACACTGATTCACTTATTAAAGAAAAGAATTATGACATCCTCATTTTCAGATCTAGTAAGGATCCTAAAGTCACATATCTGTCTAAACTCGTTCATTATATTTAGATTCTAAAATTCTAAGATTTGGATTTTAGACTGAATAATAATTAATTAATTTGAACAATATCATGACGAATCAAAAAAATTGAGGAAAAAAATATTAGATTATAAAAGGTTATAGAAAAAGTAAGGTAGGTAGAAAAATACTATAAAAATATGAGAGGAGACAGAACAAGGAAAGGCAAATAAGAGTAGTGGTGAGCTGAACTGGGAATGGCCAAGAAAGCATCGACCATCATATGACCGAGCCGAACCTGAGATGAAGTGGTCAAATGCAAACCGTCCGGTTCAAGAGGTAAGCCCAATGAGTCAACACAATACACGTTCTCAAGCTCTATCTCCAATTGAGCTTTTCTCACCGCCTCAAAATATGGTCCTACGCCTGTAGCTATTGCCACCTTTTATTATTTTGGTTCAAACCAAAAAAAAATGTATCAAACCAAAAAAAAAAATCAAATCTAAAACACCACAGCTGGATTAGTACAATATATAGCTACAGCCTGGATTAAAGAATAATTAAAAATTATATCATGTATATATTTTCATGGTTACAATAAAAAAATAAGATTACAAAAAAAAAACCATCAAATAATTTTTATTTTAAATTGTGTAAGATGTGTTAAAATAACTTTTTTTTTAATGTGAATTATATTTATATTTTGTAGTTTATGCAACATACCTGTATAATGGGAAGATTTGGTTCATGTAAATCACTGCGAAGATCATTAAAAAACGTAACGAGTCTCTTCTTATAAACCGAAGCATCAACCATATCCACAGTATCCGACTCACCCTGATACCATAACACCGCCCGATACAAACCACCACCACTAGCCACCGCTGCCTTCGCTCTCTTCACAGTCTCCTCATAAAGAAACTTACCCTTTTGCCATTGGCTTAGTTTAGTCCCACCTATAGAGCACGGAACCAAACCAACCTGACCAAACCGGTTAACAATCCGGTTAGCAAATGACATCCCTGGTCCAATACCATTGGTCTTGTTAACATCAATATCAACGTGAAGTGGCTCTTTAGCCTCTTCCCACTCGAGCTTGGACGTGAGACGGAGGATAGAAGGGTTTGATCGGCATTCTGGTGGAACTACACCGTCCCATACGGTGGTGTTTGTGGAGGTGTCGTTATAGACTCCGCCTCGACCACCCATGTTGCTTTGTCCGGCTAAGATGAAAATACTGATGTTTCTTGGGATGATTTGGGATTGGATTCGTAGTGTAGATTGAAGAAAAGTGTTGATGATGAAGAAGAGGAAGATCTTGTACATTGTTTTATGGAAGTATGAGATTGAAACTTAGATCCAAAATCAGAGATAGTTGAAGTATAATATGCAAGAAACAATAATGTTTTTTTTCTTCTTGTTATGTCTTTATTTCCATTTATTTCATAAATTCTTGTTTTTCTCTTTACAGAAAGAGGAATCATTTGTTTTGTCTTAATCTATGACTTTTCAAACGCAATTTAATTTTAATCTCGAGACCTACACCTAGTATAATATTTGTTGGTAAAGAATAAAGATCTACTTGATTAAAAATTTTAATTAAATTAATAACATAGCATAATGGTAAAACGTGACGTAAAAAATAAATATTCGTAAGAGAATGATGTAATCTCCACTAAAGGCAAGAGAGTCGGTGCATTATTCCAAAAAGTCTTTATCTTTCACTATCTTTATAATTCATCACATAATTTTTATTTTTATTTTACTTTTACTTACAATACAACCTAAGAACAGTTCACTCTGAAGTTTGTTAAAGATTAATAACAGAAAAAAAATAATACATTGTCATGACATAAATACCCAAATTAAAATTTTTAAACCTTGCATAGTTGCATATATACCAAAAATTCTGGATGTTACACTTTTAAATGAAGATACCATTCAAACATAAATGTTGTATTTTAGAAGTTAAAAATGAAGATATTTTTGATTTAAAGTTACTGATAACAAGTAGAAGCACTCTTGTCCTAGTGGTTAAAGATTTAAAGGTTTCTACACCAGATCTGAGGTTCGAAACTCAGAGAACGCAGTTATTACAGATTAAATGATGTAAAGGCTTTCCAGAGATTCCGGTGTACGCAGATAGTTTTGTCCGTCGAAGATCCGAGTGTTGCGGGGAGAGCTTATCCATCATGGAGATGTCGTATATTCAGTACCTATAACATTAGAGAAAACTAGGGTTTTTTTTTTCTAATATCTCAAGGTAAAGTGAAGCTATGAGGAAAATTTGGAAAAGAGAGATCCATACTAAATTGAGTTTCCCGTTTATACTGTGTTTGGTCGGCACATGTACAAATCATGGATGGTTCAGTTGTTTATTTTCTTACAGATATTTTTCCGTAATACATATAGTTGTCATGTTTTAATGAGAAAGAATTAAAAATATTAGAAGGAGAAACAGGATAATGAGTGAACATGCAAGATCGCGTGGGAAGTGATGGGTCCTTATTTTTGTTTCTTTTATGTGTACGTATGGATTCAATTTCTTTCTCTACATAATTAGTAATTTCTTAAAATATATAATATATAATAATTCTTTTTAAAGAAACAATAATATTACTGGAAACAATAATAAACTAATTTTAAAAAAACATTAATTAGGTAATTCTACTAAATAATTTTCTTATGTTGTTTTTATATTCTTTTGATTCTATTATACTGCTGAGAAGAGACAATAGTGAAAAATTGATAAACAGAAAAACTCAGAAGTCGATGATTATAAAAGTTGCAAAAGGTAAAAGACAAACGAAAAACAAGGTTTACGATTTGCACAACATTCTGAAATCGACATTTAACTATTAAAAAAAAGCAGAAAAAAAAAACACGAAGTGAGAAGAGATAGTTTGTGAGCGGAGCTCTTCAACGTTTACCACCACCACCTCCTAACTTAGGACCCTTTGATCCACCTGCAGCTTTTGGGAAATTTGCTTTTACCTTCACTTGCTTAGCAGCAAATTCTGCCTTTTTAGCTTTCTTCTCATCTTTAGTCTTTTTTATTCTTTCCTTTATATCACTGTTTAATATCATTTCAAATGTTTTCAATTATATTTTCTTTACTATCATATGAATTTTGAGAAAGAAATAAACTAACCGTAGAGCAGCTTCTCTTGCTGCATCACGAACTTCTGGCTTCTCAGCTCTCTTCTTCTGAATCACTTCTAAGGTAGCACCAACAATGGACCTTGAGTATGGCTTCTTTGTGGCACGTCTTCTCTTCTTCACAGCCTCCTGAGCTGCATCCTATAAATACCAGAATTTGAAAGAAGAAAAAACTTCACTTATCAGGAACAGTGTTAGAAACCAAAGTCAGAATCCTAATCTAAGGGCTCTTACAACATTTATATACTGACAACACATAGAAAGCAGAACAAAATTAAAGAGGTTTTACCTTCTTGTGTTGCTTTCTGTACATGGCAGTCCAGCAAAGCTTAGATGGCTTCAACTTGTTGTGGAAGTATCTCTTGCATTTTGAGTTGATAAACAAGAAAACCTAGTGAATCATAGACACAGTACATAACCATCAAGATCAGAACATTTGCAAACCATAAACATTAGTTTGATAAGCTCAAAATTTATAAAAAGAGTTAACCTGAGAATCAGATCGGATAAATCTAATTCCTCTTCCTGGGTAGATCTTCTGACCACTGAAACGGCAAAGCTCCGTCCTATTTTCCAAAAACATAACCAAAAGAATCAGACATATCAACAAAATAAACAATCGAATGATCTTTGAAATTGAAACATCTTAAGCTACATGATAGAAATGGATCATCTAAATACCAAAAGAGACTAATCACAGATGTTTATAGCTCATCCGAGGAGTTTCATAGCTCAGAACCAGATCCAATTACAGCAGAAGACAATCTAGAAACCATACATTTACCCAGATTTGACTACAAACTAACGAGAGAGCAATCTACATACTAAATTTCGATTGAAACGACGAGCCAATTCAGTGAATAGATCACTCCGATTAGTGTGAAATCAGAATCATTACAGTAAGCAATGCTGATTAGCTGAAAAACAGGACCAAATAAGAGAGAGGGAGAAGGGAGATTCGATTTGATTACTTGAGAACCATGGCTGCTGCTCGTCTTCTTCTTTCTGCTCCCGAAACCCTATACTAAAAACCCTAATTCAATCGATGCTTATATATAAGAGACAACAACAACAACCCATTTCCGTGTATATTATTTTAACTAAAATTAGCCCAGACTATATGGCCCATTTAAACGGCCCATATCAGCCCATACATTAACAGATTTTGTGGTGACTCAGCAATCAGGATCTTAATATTTTTTTCCCATTAGGCGCCGGTAGAGGGAACCTGTCGATAGACCTAAAAACGGTGACGTTTGGTAAAAGTAGATGAAAGTTTGAAGAAGTAGCTAAGCTCTCCCTCTGCACAAGCTTCCAGAAAAATCTAAAAAATAAAACCTGAATTCAATCGTCGCCGGAGACTCCAAGAGTATAGAGAAAGAGATTTAGTTTGTTTCACGTTGCGTCTAGATCGGTGGATATGGAAGTAGAGAAATGGAGTNCGCCGTACGGATCGGTGACTCTTTTAAAAACGGCCGGTACGTTGTTCAGAGCAAACTCGGTTGGGGCCATTTCTCTACTGTTTGGCTTTCCTGGGACACTCAATCATCTGTACGCATCTCGCTAATTCTCTGATTAAGTTCTTGCTTTGGTGTTTTGAATTTTGTTTGTATAGTTTTTTGAATTTTGGTTTAATTTGGTCAAATACACAGAGATATGTGGCATTGAAGGTACAGAAGAGTGCTCAACACTATACAGAAGCTGCCATGGATGAGATAACAATATTGCAACAGATTGCACAAGGAGATACTGATGATACCAAATGTGTTGTGAAGCTTTTGGATCATTTTAAACACTCTGGTCCTAATGGTCAACATGTGTGTATGGTTTTTGAATACTTAGGTGATAATCTGTTAACGTTGATCAAGTATTCTGATTACCATGGTTTGCCTATTCCCATGGTTAAAGAAATTTGTTATCATATGTTAGTTGGATTAGACTACTTGCATAACCAGCTCTCTATTATACATACTGATTTGAAGCCTGAGAATGTTTTGTTACTGTCAACCATTGATCCTTCCAAAGATCCTAGGAAGTCTGGAGCTTCTCTTGTTCTTCCCACTGATAAGGATAAGACAGTTGACTCTAATGGGGATTTTGTCAATACCCAAAAGACAGGCGTTAATAGAAAGGCAAAGGTTGTGGCTCAGGGAAGTGTAGAGAAAAATGGGATTCTTGAATCTGAAAAAGTTTGTCAAGTTGGATCATCATCGGTTAATGGAAAACCGAGTGGTGCGGAAAAATCGATTACAGAAGATTGTCCTTCTACTTCTGCCAAAAATGGTAGCGAGAAAGGAAAGCAAAGTGGTAAGAAAGGGAGTAGATCGAGTAGAAGGCATCTTGTGGCATCAGCTGACCTCAAGTGTAAACTTGTTGACTTTGGTAATGCTTGTTGGACATACAAACAGTTCACGAGTGATATTCAAACGAGACAGTATAGGTGTCCAGAAGTAATCCTTGGATCTAAATACTCTACATCAGCAGATCTCTGGTCATTTGCTTGCATATGTTTTGAACTTGCTACTGGAGATGTACTGTTTGATCCCCATAGTGGAGACAATTATGATAGAGACGAGGTATGTCTAAATTATGGTGAAATGGTTTCAGATCTTCTTTTATTTTGTTTCCAGGAGAGAATCTAATCGACCTTTTTGGTGCTAACAGGACCACTTGGCTCTTATGATGGAGCTTCTCGGGATGATGCCACGCAAGGTAATATAATCATCAGCAGCAGTTAGTTTGAGTTTTAACTAAGAAATATTTTTCTATTGTTGTGTGTTTGCAGATAGCTTTAGGTGGCCGTTACTCCAGAGATTTCTTTAATAGACATGGTGATCTTCGACATATCAGAAGACTACGTTTCTGGCCCATGAACAAAGTCCTGACCGAGAAGTATGAGTTCAGTGAGCAAGATGCAAATGAGTTGAGTGATTTTCTCGTTTCGATACTTGATTTCGTCCCAGAGAAACGACCAACTGCATCTGAGTGTCTGTTACATCCCTGGATCAACTCTGGTTCTGTTCCTCGCTCTCTAGAACCTTCATGCTCACCTAAAGACCAAAAACCCGAAGAAGATAAGCTGGATATAGAGAAAAAGAAGAAAGAGAAGGAGCAAGAAGCTATGGAAGTTAAAATGGGAAACGTTGCCATATCATCTCCAAACTCTAAACCAGGTACGAGCCGAAGCTCCTCTTTTAAGCAAGCAATTTGACATGTGAGATTTGTCCGTTCGATATTTGAGTTATGATACCCTGATTGAGTGAAAGGGAAATTGGCTCTGTGAACCACCTCAACTGTTTAATAGAAAGACAAGAACTTGAAGTTTCCGACAATTTCGTTTATGTCAGAGATCGATATCTTGTTTGTGTACTTTTACGAATCCAAGTACCAATTATTTATATTCAACATTTATTCAATTTAATATACGAATCTTATGAAACCACTGATTCTAATGCCGATTAAATTCAGCACCTTCTTGGTAAGGTTGTGCAAATTCCAGTTTCCTGTTTGGTGCTAGTGTTATAACACCATTACTTTGTTTTAGTTGGCTATTCACGTCACAATAAACTCGATCATTGCACGACCATAGAATAGGATAAGCGTACTGCTGATTTCATACGTTTTCATTTCACCCGGTTACAAAAGTAAATAGTTAAAAACGCTAACCAACGCTGTTTATTACAAAATCAAGACTGCATAAAAAAAAACATGACGAAAGAAGAGAAAAGAAAACACTTGTTATCTTCGTATCACAGAAAGTTTTATTCTATCTCGGTGACTCTCCCTTTCTCTTCCACGGTGACTCTTCCTTTCCCTGCCTCTTCATCCATCTCTCCAACGTCATTGAAAGCTTGACCCGTCATCTGATCTGACGCCTTCAAAGACGTGGCCACATGTCCAGGCCTAGTATCTTTTACGTCAATAGTCACTGTTGTCTTCCCTGTGCCTTCGTCGTCTCCACGCGCCACAAGTTTCTCATCCTCAGACGGCGTTGTACCGGTCAGCTTGCTCTTTATCGCTCCAGTCATGTTTCCCAACGCATCCAATATCGTTCCCTTCTCTTCTTCACCTCTACAAAAACAATAAAAAACTTGTACATTAACATCTAATTTCACTGTTAATTGTTTAATAAATCCACTTTCATACCTCTCGACAGTGGTATCTTTGATCTCGCGTGCTTTTCCGGCAGTAGAATCGGTCTTCTCGTGGGCCATCTGGCCAGCATCGTCTTTAAGTTCTTTACCTTCAAGTCTCATCTCTTCCATTTTCCTCCTCGCTTCTTCTCCCGCCTCATCCATTTTCTCCTAATAAATTGACAACAAATATGTTATTACACAAACAAGTACGTAAGTAAATAAATACAGTATATAGAGAGCTAATCTACTACCTTGGCTGAGTCTTTGGTCTCAACGGCTTTTTCTTTCGTTTCCTCTGTCTTGCCCGACAAGAAACCCATAGCTCTCTTCGCCGTATCCACTGCACTATCCTTCAGTTCACTAATCTTATTCACTCCCGCGTCTTTCCCTTCTGTTGCCTTCTCCGCCGTATAGTCTTTATATTCTCCCATTTTCTCAGCCGTCTTATCCTTCGCTTCCCTCGCCTTATCTGCAGTGTAATCAGCAGTTTCCTTTGCTTTCTCCGCTGTTGTATCCTTAGCTTCTTTCGCCTTATCCGCAGTGTAGTCTTTATACTCACCCATCTTCTCCGCTGTCTTATCTTTGGCCTCAGTTGCCTTCTCCGCCGTGTAATCTTTATATTCTCCCATTTTCTCCGCCGTCTTGTCTTTAGCT
>KE158974.1:8273-30945 GCA_000411055.1 Leavenworthia alabamica | reverse complement strand
GCTCTCTCGGCCTTCGCTGCTCTCTCCGCCTCCCGTTGTCCTGACGCCATGACTTATGTTTACTTAGATTCCAAGAAAATATTCTGATAAGATTTTTATTTGATCTTGTTAATTATTATGTAGAGCTGCTTGATGGCTTTATAGGCAGTACTTTGATTATTATGAGATGCCACGTGCTAGGTTTGATAAAGCAAAACCTGCCACGTGTGTTCTAGTATTTTCCTTATTTCACATTTTGTCATTTAAATATTCCTTTGCGTGACACGTATATGAGAAGATCAGTTTACTGAGAAACCATGCCACGTGGGATATTCATGCATCTCGAGAGCTTCGACTTAACGTGTAAGGAAGAAATTATGGTCGGCTCTCATAACATACTATTAAATTTTGAACTATAGAGAATCTAACCCATCATCACAAACATAAAGAAATGCTTCTCTATTTATCAAAATTATATTATGGTTGGCTTACAATATTTTGGTTAAAAATGGTTTAGAGATGGTGCAATAAAAACTAGACATTTTACAATTTAACCTGCAATATGGGGTTAACATATGAAGTTATTTTATTTTTCATAGTTAAGATCATTAGAAAGAAGATACAGAAAAAATAACTTCATATGTTAAAGCTATAAATAATTTAATGGAAATTTAAAAATTCAATTTCAACAAAATAATATTTTCATGAACCTTTTTGTTAAGAAAACAACTAAAAGGAGAATGATATTTCTTACCCTTACTATATTTAGATTAATATCTTTGTTTGTTTCCGTCAACTTTAGAATAAAACAAATTTATTACATGCTGTAGTAAATCTACCTTAAACATTGCTTTAACTTACCTGATCAAAAATATTAACTGGGTTGGATAATAGATGGTCGATAATTGTATTCTATATGTTTTTAAAAAGCTGACGTCATAAAGACGTTTTCTATTAGAAGTGGCTTCGATCTTTAACGTCAACCTAAGCTAGAGTACGAACACGAAGAAGATCGTCAACCAAATATTCGGTTCCAATGGACCTCAATCGCAAACACAAGGTATCTCCTCCGCCTTCTCCTGCTACTGTTGAGTTTGAACCATTTCCCTGGTCTTCTGATCATCGCTTTCGAATTCGATCTGAACTCTCTTGATTTTTACTTTTGCTCAAAATTTTCTTGTGAAATTGCTGGTTCTAATCGAGTTTGCTACTGTTTTAGATGCTATTTAATCGATTTTCTAGGAAAATTAAGGGTTCATAATTTTCATATCACTCAGATTCGATTGAAAATTTAGGCTCCTGGTAGTGAAGAAGAAGCCTTAATCTGATACTATACTATTGGAACTGAAATAAATGTTTCCGTTCGTTTGAAACTTAATTGATCTAAGGTTGATTTACAACATGTCCTTGACTTTGATGCATGACGATGTATATGTGATTTTTGAAATGTAACTCTCATTAGGTGTCCCTTAGAGGCGCCAGCAGTGGGGAGATATCAAGGGATGCTTTGCTTGCTAAAGTTTCACAAGAAAGGGAGCTACGTAGTTATGCAAGACGTGCTAATGCTGCTGCACTTTATATTCAGGTACTTCTTTCTGTTGACTCAGGCTGAACTGCTGAACCACGGCTACCATTAGAATCTCTTTTTGGTGTTTTTGAACATTTTAAAGTTAGTAGAGAACGTTTTGTGTAGTTTTTTTCTACCATCATCAATTCTGAGCTGGAGACTATGGGTGTCATGTTTGGCTTAGTGGGACTTTATGTCAGATACATAGAGGAATGTGTAAACTTACCTCATTGTTCAATACTTGTAGAGAGTTTGGAGGTCTTACATTGTGAGAAAGAAGGCAGCTATAGAGATCCATGAGGAGTGGGATAATTCATTAAGTTGCCATTCTGATACACCGACCAAAAGTTGGGTATCAAGCAGAGTATTGAGACCATTTCTCTTCTTTATCAGATCTTTTTCTGCCCAGCATCAAAAGATACAGGCTAGAGATATACACTGCATGCAAACTTGCTTTAAGTTTTTATTGGAAAGCGTCAACTCTATTGGTATGATTTGTTTTTTCTCATTAACTTGCATGGTTGGTCTTGCAAATTTAGAATAGAAACAAACCTTGAACGATGCTGTTATTGTCTTTTGCAGATGAGAGAAACAATTTTTGTTCACTAGCAGTTGGTACATTTGAAGAGAGTAAAACATGGGCCTGTCAAACACGAAGCCTGGTTTCTCTCTGCTCTTTCCTTCTCATGGAGTGTAATTATTCACGGGAAAGAATAAAAGATGTTCTTGGTGTCAGTGGCCTTTTATTACGTATTCTTATTGTTTTAACTGATGCCAAAAGCTGGAAGATCCTTACAAAGAAAAATCTTGAAGATGCAGAAATAGCTGGAAAGATGATCATTCAGTTTATAGGGAGCTCTAAAAGTGGATATTACACAGCAGTTAGAAGATATATCAAGACATTGACCAAACATACAGATGAGAGACTATTGATAACTACAAGTGCAGTGACTTTGGCTCTACGACCATTCCATACGAGACAGCCTGATTTTGTTGATGAAAATTCGCCAGACACGAATTTGGCCGCTGAAGAATATGTTTCTCTAATACTGACAATTCCTCGACTCGTTAGCTGCCTGCCAAACGCTCTCATACGTGCACTGAAGCACAAAAGCATACTAATGCCAAGCTTTCACACTATATTGGTAAAACTCTTGTCAAATTTTGTTGGACCAATTAATTTCTTGTCAAAGTCTCAAAAAAGAATGTAGAGAGAATAGGTTGACTTTATTTAGCTTTTCAGTTGAACTGGTTGCTTCTTTTCCCAAAAAATCAAAGGACTGATGAAAGTGTGGCAGGTGACAGCAGATTTTGAGGGACAAAATCTTGACCAGAATATTAGAGATGGAGCATTCAGAAAAGAAAAGTTGTACCGTGGAGATTCCTTCTGTTGGATGGGCTATTGGGAACATCATATCCCTGGCAACAGTTACTGAAACCGATTTTATGGATACACAAGAATCAAATCCGGAGAAGTTTTATGTCTTGTATGTTCATGTTATTGTGACTCTCGCCAATAATCTCTTGTCTCAGATTGAAAATGCTGGAATTCAGAATGTCAGTCTTGATTCGGAGGCCACATCGGATGAGACTGGGAAAGGAGAAAACTCCGCTAAGATTTCTTTTATGGAATTGCTTCAGCCAGTATGTCAACAGTGGCATCTTGCGAAATTGTTGGCATCCTCTGGGAAAGAAATTTTTGTAACCGCAGCTAAAGATGTGTCAAATAGTACTAAGAAAGGATCAGAAACACTAGGATTGCTTGATATTGCACGATTCTATTCGTGCATGCTGAGAATCTTCTGCGTGCTAAATCCTGTTGTAGGGCCTTTGCCTGTCCTTAACATGTTATCCTTTTGTCCTGGATACATTGTCTCTTTGTGGAATTCTCTAGACAATGTCCTACTTCCCGAAACTGATGGCAATGCTGGCGATTCATCTCATGGATCTGTTAAAACGTCATGGAATACCAGAAGTCCTTCTGAGAAGAAATTGAAACATCTTAGGAATGATGGTGTCAACAAGTGGGTGAATGTGCTAAACAAGTTTTCTGGTAAATCACTTGGACCGCGTGAACATGTGGAGTGTATTAGTGATCAACCAGAATCAAGCCAGGTTAATGAGCCAATTAATGATGCTTGGGATGTGGAAACTCTGAGGGGTGGTCCTGTAGGTATCTCCAAAGATGTGTCATGCCTGCTTCATCTATTTTGTGCAACCTATGCGCATTTACTTGTTGTTCTTGATGACATACAGTTTTATGAAAAGCAGGTAAATATGCAATATTGTTTCTGCAGCTTATATGTTATTTATCTGATATTTACTGGAGATTTGTTTTGCATGATATAGGTCCCCTTTATGCTAGAGAAACAAAGAAGAATTGCATCAGTTCTTAACACACTCGTATACAATGGACTGTTGCAAGGCACAGGCCCTGAGAATAGACAACTAATGGATGCTGCTATCAGATGTTTGCATTTATTGTATGAAAGAGATTGCAGGCACCCTTTTTGTCCTTCTTCCCTGTGGCTCTCACCTGGTAGAACTAGTAGACCTCCAATTGCATTTGCTGCCAGAACGCATGAAGCTTTACTAGCTAGTGATGTTTTTACATCTCCAAGTATGGGTTCCGTTATAACAATTACCCCGCATGTCTTTCCATTTGAGGAAAGGTAATCTTACATTGCTTACCCTTCATAGTCTATCCATGCCTTTTTTCCTGCTACAATAACTTCTAACTAACTGTTACATCTCTACTCATTTCTCTTTATCTGTGGAATGATGTTTATTTACATGTTTTACTGCAGGGTCCATGTGTTTAGAGAATTTATAAGTATGGATAAAGCTTCAAGGAAAATGGCTGGCGAAGTGGATGCACCTGGGTCGAGGTCAATAGAGATACTCGTTCGTCGAGGTCATGTTGTCGAGGACGGATTTCAACAACTGAATTCAATTGGTAGCAGGCTAAAATCCTCCATCCACGTCTCATTTGTGAATGAGTCTGGCCTTCCTGAGGCTGGCCTAGACTATGGTGGGCTTTCAAAAGAGTTTTTGACTGACATAACAAAAGCAGCTTTTGCTACCGAGTAAGCTTACTCTTCTGTATGCATGCATACTTTATTCTAGTCTATGTTGTTACTTGTCCAGTGGATTAAGTTTTTGTTTTATTGGCATGTCCATTCTCTTTTTTTTTTTCCATAAGATATGGGTTATTCTCGCAAACCACTACTTCAGATAGGTTGCTTGTTCCTAGCCCATCTGCTCGGCACCTTGAGAACGGGATTCAGATGATTGAGTTTCTTGGAAGAATAGTTGGAAAAGCTCTCTATGAGGGAATACTGCTGGATTACTCTTTTTCGCACGTTTTTATTCAGAAGCTTTTAGGACGTTATAGCTTTATTGATGAACTATCAGGCCTTGATCCAGAGCTATATAGGAACCTCATGTATATCAAGGTAAAAAACCATTACAGGTGACAAATCTGTTGCCTCATAAGTATCACAAGAGAGGGTTTCTGAGATCAAGATTCTTGTTTATACGCAGCATTATGATGGTGATTTGAAGGAACTCTGTCTGGACTTTACAGTCACTGAAGAGTTCTGTGGGAAAATGAGCATAATTGAGCTTAAATCAGGTGGGAAGGATATTTCAGTCACAAATGAGAACAAAATGCAATATATTCATGCAATGGCTGACTATAAACTCAACCGGCAGGTATCGTTTTTAACCATTTAATCTAAGGTCAATCCCTGTACTTTAAATTTACATCATAATTGACGAGGTAAACATCATGTTTTATGTCTTGGATGCAGATAGTGCCTTTTTCAAATGCATTTTATAGAGGATTGACTGACCTTATATCTCCTGCTTGGTTGAAACTGTTTAATGCCCAGGAATTTAATCAGGTATGCGGCTTCAATGTAATAATTTGTAGAGTTTTATTTTTCCCGTACAAAGCTGTTGTCTTACAATGATTACTTCGTGCAGCTACTCTCTGGAGGAAATCATGATATCGATGTTGATGATCTAAGGAGGAATACAAAATACACTGGTGGTTATAGTGATAGCAGTCGAACAATCAAAATCTTCTGGGAGGTAACGACTCAAATTCAGAAGCCCTGATCTCTTCTTTTTCTTCCTAAGTCTCTTGCTACGGCTTGTTTAATTTTTATTTGGGCATGCTGTCTCAGGTCATGAAAGGGTTTGAACCGAGTGAACGCTGCATGCTTCTTAAATTTGTCACTAGTTGTTCTCGCGCACCACTCCTGGGCTTCAAATACTTGCAGCCAACCTTCATCATCCATAAAGTTTGTTTTTGAACATTAGCTTAGTAATGTATGTGTGATATCCTGTTTGGTAATTTTCTTCTTACGTTGTGCTTCTTCATCATCTGCAGGTCTCTTGTGATACCTCACTTTGGGCTGCTATTGGAGGACAAGATGTAGAAAGGCTTCCATCTGCTTCTACATGCTACAATACTCTTAAGGTGGTGTTGGGTCGATTTTTTTTTGTTTACTTCCATGTATCTTTTTGCTCAACCTTTCTGCGTGGATTATTTCAGCTTCCAACGTATAAACGAGCAAGCACCATGAGGGATAAACTATTGTATGCTATTACTTCAAATGCAGGATTTGAACTCTCGTAGATACCTGATACCTCTGACCAGGTATTCATTTTGTTATACAGCTAAACCTCGGATCCTAATTCTATTCAATATGTATTTTGCTTCTGTCATTTATATCAGTAGGACTGGTGTCAACAGTGTGTTTGGTTTATCTTTACGGGAACTTGGTTCTTCTTGGTAGACTAGTTGTATATGATAATTAACTAAGTTGATATGGAATTTTCTTAAATCTTATGTCTAACCAAACCTGAATGTTTTATAATGTTCACGTTGCAGCAAACTTTGACATGTTTATAGTTTTGCCAAAAGTCTTGCTGTAATCACCTTAGATTAGAGATGCTACTGAGAGAAATTAAGAACACAAATAAAATTCAAAGATTGTGATCTTCTGAAACAAAAGTTGGACCTATAGACCCATCACACACACCTGGTTGATAGTTTCTACGTTCACCCACACACACATTCACAATCTGTCCCTTATTTGTGAGTTATATTATGTATATAGAGAGAGAAAGAGGAGAGAGACACACTTTAGTAGCTATTTGTTGGTGTACAGTTTGAATTCAGTCCTACTCGGAGATTAGAGAACCCCCTTGAGTCTGTAGTTCTGTAGCCAATCGCTCGTTCATAGCCTCTGTGGGGTGAAATCCATCCCAAAACACATATTCTGTGGCATTTATACAGGTTCCTTTGGCTAGAGAGTTGCAAAGGAACGATGTCTCTATTGTTCCTGTTCCGCAACATGCCCTTGTTGCTTCAAAGAATCCTGGAATACAAGGAGTTTATAAGATTTTAATGATACCTTTTAAGTTACTAGCTAGATTTGAGTATCTGAGAAGTTCTTTCAGTTAATAGCTCACCCTGTCATGTTTTAAAGTTAAATAAGTATTTAAAGTTTGCATATGCAGGGGCATACCATAGTTCGGTGGGTTGTTGATGATGTCTATGAAAGTTTGGTAGACTTTAAAGGCGACGAGCTTGAGGTCTGAATATCTTGTCATCAATGACTGGGTTATGGTCTCAAGTTTGGTGTTGAACATGATAGCATCATTGTTCAGCCTCTCGACACAACCCATGCTTCCTGTCCCGAAAAGAGTGATAGCTGCAGGTAGGCAACCCAATGGCGGTAGCGATATCACCCCAATTCTCCTTGCTCCTAGTTCATACAGATTCTGTTACAAGCGACATTATGATTCTCATGGACACAAAGAGAAAAAGGGTAAATAACTGAAACGAGTTGTTTTTGTTTCTTATAAATTTTCACATTCATATGGTTTGCCTTGTTAAGAATGTCGGGTTCTACATTTAAATTTACAAAGTACCTGGATGAAATCTGAGTAGGATCTTATGAGAATATCAGCGAACTGATCAGGTGTATATTGGAAGTAAAGCAGAGGATTGATGTAATAGTTCTGAATAAAGTCGCTAGATCCCGCGCTCAAAATGTGGATAGATTTAGAGAACATCATTTGTGCGTTTTCATTCCCGATCATGAGCCTCACTCTGTTTTGATACGATCTGTAATAACTCAGTTGTCTTGTTAAGGAGATCGCACCCTGCAAAAGGAAAGAGCTAAGCCTTATGGATCATTTAGTGGGTGTTGATGTTTTACTCTTGTATTGTCTCCCTTACAAATGGAAGAGATGTTTCATCATAATATCCTGAAGAAGCTGATGCAAAATTGACGCCGGTGAGGAGATTCTCACTGTTTGCTTCTCCACTTAGGAATGCAGGTTGGAGTGAAGAGAAGCCAAGGAACTCGGCTACACATGAATAGGAATATAAAACCATTAGATAATGTAGAGCAAGAGAGTGACTGATATGGTTTTGTGAACAAGAATTTACATGTGAAATCTATAGCGAGTTTTCCGTTACAGAATCTTCCGGTGGGTCTATGGTCGATGAAATCTCTGCCGTAAGGAGGGAAGTTGGATTTAACACTGCTAAACAAGTCATTGTTGTTGCCAACGTCAACAGCGGAGTCACCGAATGTGATGAGTGCAGGAACAAAAGCTCCTTTGGATATACAGAAGAAACAAGAAACCAAGAGAAGAAGTTTCCCAAACACTGAAACCTCATCCATCTCTTTCATTCCTTTTTACTTCTCTACTTCAACCAGACAGTTGGGGCACAGAGAGAGTTTTTTAGTGGTGATTGGTGAAGAAATTGGAGAGTTAAGAATAACTATTCTCCCCATGCATATGTTTAAGGTAAATAAAGAAAAAACACTTGGTAGTGCAATAAAGTAGTAGGTGGCAAATTTGCTGTGAGAACAGTCGCTTTGGTCATTGGTATTGGACCATGAACACACTATCTTTGACTGTATGGTTTGAAGAGCAGCTCTATCTTCACTAAACTAAGTTTGGTTCTTGACCGTTGGAGGCATTAATATTGGGTTTTGAGAGTAGTAATCACTAATCAGTTTTCTTGGTAAGAGATGATCATATTAGAAGAAAATGGCCAATTTTGACAAAAGTGTTGGCCTGTGGGGCTACATACTACTGTGCTAAATCCTTGTATAAAAATATCTCTAAACCCAGCTGTTACTTACTACTTAAAGACTACAGCTACATTAACCTTATCGATAGTAAATTACCCATTCATTAACGTATGGTAATTCAGATATCACAGCAGAAAACGGATAATTCACATATTTTAGAACCAATGAAAAAATAAACCGACGTCGTTTTCGTTTTTGTTTCTCTAATTTCTTACACAATATCTATCTGGGCTTCTCATAAGCGCTTAAAACCCAAAATAAATTTTACAGTAAAAAAATAAACCGAATTATAATATAAAGTCGGTTTATATTACGTGGAGCTTGAAATTAACGTCAGTTATTTTCCATTTTTCACTGCTAGCTTTTAATTAAAGTCAGTGATTTCTCATTTTTACTAGCTTGAAAATAAAGCAGCAACAAGAGCTATTTATTTGGTTTTTTTTGGTGATTACACACAAAACAAATCTCTCGTCTTCATTGTCTCTCTGATTCGCGAAGTTTCAGCCTAGATTTCATATTTAACAGGTTTTGCTTCTCTCAGAATCTCACCTTTTTCACGGATTAATAGAACTTGATGGATGCTTTCTGTCTTCATAAGGTTTTTCTTTTGAATTGGTCGATTTGAGTTTCTAATTTATTTGGTCTGGCTACAGCTATGTCGGATACTGTAGAGAAAATCACCACCGTTGAGTTACCTTCATCCTCGGCGGAAGCGTCAAACTCCGGCGAGAAGACAGAGCCAACGATTGAGAAACAAAAGTGGGGTGATGTTGAGGATGATGAAGAGGAAGCAGACGCAGTATCTGAGCTTAATGCGCTGAGCATTAAGGAAGAAGAGAAATCTCAATCTGTGCTTGAGGAACCTGAAGATTCAAACATCAAAGCGGTACTACTACCACAGTACTGTGCCTTTCTTATTTTGCTTTCCGTTAAGTAGATTTAGTGAATTGTATTATAAATCTTACCAATCGAGCTTAGATCTGGGTTTTACTTGAAGAAATTAGATTTAATTTGGATAGGTTGATGTTAACACTAGTACTTGGATGATCTCACTTACAGTCTAGGGTTATTACGTTTCCAGATTGATTTTGGATGATTTTTAATTTTTCTTTGTTTTTCGTAGGTTACTTCTGGTGATACACCATATACTTCGGCAAGTAGGTTTGAGGATTTGAACTTATCACCTGAATTGATGAAAGGCTTGTACGTTGAGATGAAATTCGAAAAGCCGAGCAAGATTCAAGCTATCAGTTTGCCAATGATAATGACACCGCCTCACAAGCATTTAATTGCTCAGGCGCATAACGGATCTGGCAAGACGACCTGTTTCGTTCTTGGAATGTTGAGTCGAGTTGATCCTACACTGAGAGAACCTCAAGCGCTCTGTATTTGTCCCACTAGAGAATTAGCAAACCAGGTTAGTTTTGTTTAGTTTAGTTACTCTGTTGGTTAATGATCTGAGAGTAATTTGATTGTTGATTTGGGATGATTAAGAGCTTAAATCCATGTTTGGTTGGTTGAATGAATGGCAGAACATGGAAGTTCTTCAGAAGATGGGGAAGTTTACTGGGATCACTGCTGAAGTGGCTGTGCCAGAGACGACCAGAGGTGTACCGATTGCAAGACGAGCTCCTGTTTCTGCCCATGTTGTGATTGGCACCCCTGGAACACTTAAGAAGTGGATGGCGTTTAAGAAACTAGGTCTAAGTCATTTGAAGATTCTGGTTTTTGATGAAGCTGACCATATGCTTGCTACGGTGTGCTCTTTATTTTTACTTGTTCTTGTTAATTTCTCAGTTTTAGTGATCACATGTATATAATGTGATCAATATCTACCTTTCATTTGTTGAAAAATTGAGACTTCATTGCTGTTACAGGATGGCTTTAGGGATGATTCCTTGAGAATAATGAAAGACATTGAGAAAGTTAATCCCAATTTCCAGGTATGTTGTTAAACTAGTGTCTGATTTGGTCATCCTTCTTTAGGATGGTAATTATTAGTTGATTTCTAATGGCAATCTAGGGTCACAAGGTAGTCTACTGTGTAGATATTTATGCTTGTTTCAATGTTCAGAAGCACTTAGTAAATAATAGAAACGACTTACATGTGTTTTCTACTGTATAGAGCCCCTTTGTTTAATAAGTCATACCTTTGTATTAAAACGTTGATGAATCTGTCTAGGTTGTCTAATTATCTCCATTGGTGTTGTTCATATCAGTTTAAAGGAAACACTTTTTCTATCTTGTGCTAAATTTGATTTTGTGCTTGTCTTCTTGACTTTTTTTTCTCTTAACAGGTGCTTCTATTCTCGGCAACTTTTAACGAAACCGTCAAAGATTTTGTTGCAAGGACAGTAAAGGATCCCAACCAACTGTTTGTTAAAAGAGAAGATCTGAAGTTAGATTCTGTGAAGCAATATAAGGTTATTTGCCCAAAGGAGCAAAACAAGATTGAAGTAATCAAGGATCAAATTATGGAGCTAGGGGATATAGGGCAGACCATAATCTTTGTGAGAACAAAAGTATCAGCAAACAAGGTTCACAAAGCTCTTGCGGAAATGGGCTACGACGTAACCAGTGTCCATGGTAGTATGACTGAAGTGGACAGAGATAAAATAGTGAAGGAGTTCAAAGACTGTCTCACTCAAGTCCTCATTGCCACTGATGTAATCGCTAGAGGTTTTGATCAACAACGAGTAAGTATTTTATCCTTTCTTCTGTTTAGTAAAATACCTCTTGTTGGTTATTTACAAATTATTTTCAGGTGAATTTGGTTGTGAATTATAATCTTCCGACTAAATATGAAACTGGGGAGCCAGATTATGAGGTGTACCTTCACAGGGTTGGGAGAGCTGGCCGGTTTGGTCGAAAAGGTAGTTTTTGATTCTCCCTAGTGTTTTCATCTCATGTGTTTCCTCTCATCAGTGTCTTAAATGAACTGTATATTTGAATTGTAGGAGCTGTATTTAACCTGATGCTAGATGATGGGAGGGATAAAGAAGTGATGGAGAAGATCGAGAAGTATTTTGGAGCGTATGTCAAAGAGGTAATAAGATTTTCTGAAAACTGCTATATATATAATCTCCAAGTATCTGTTAAAACAGTATCTGATGATTTTAAACTTGGGTGCAGATCAAGTCGTGGAACTCAGAGGAAGAGTATAAGAGTGCACTAAAAGAAGCTGGCCTCCTCGACGAGTGAAGGAGACGGAAGTTGTTCAGAGCATCTTAAAGAGCTTGTATACGTATTTGGGCTTGTCTGTTTAATCAGATTGCTGAGATTTCCAGGGAGAAGATATAATTTTGTTGAATTCAATTGTCAATCACTTCAATATGAACGAACCTAAACATCAAAAGCATTTCTTTACAACATAAGATAAAGAGTCGTAAGACACCAAACAAGACATGGGTTGTTTTCAGTTCAATGTGAACAGTTTTGTTTTAGTCTTAGTGGATTGAAGTTTTAGCAGCAAGATGAGTCAGTGCTCGTCGATGATAAAGAGTACGTAGCTTCTTATATTTCTGAACAAATACAGCTGTATCAATCTCCTTCTCTAGGAACTTCTCTTGTAGGGCTTCAGATTCTTCATCCACCTGATTCATAGCATCTGCGAAACCCGAAAATGGTGTTTACTAGCAAAAGAACTAGAGGTAATATGAGGGAAGAATCCATTGGAATTGTAAAAGTTGTAACCTTGAAGTCTATGAATGAGAGAACCAGGGGAGTAGAATTTGAGGATCTCTTCTTTTTGACGCTCAAGCTCGTTGAGCTTTTCTTGTGCAGCTGCGAGCTCACTTGTACGGATAATGCTGCACTGTAAAACAAGTATGGAACAGTAAGAAAAAGTTAAAAATAGTAAACTGAACAAGGAAAATTGGTGCTTGATACACACTTGGTTTCTGAGCTCCATTATCTGTGGCTCCTTCTCCAAATTCTCTCCTGTTACATTTAACCATACGAAAACTTAGGATTCCTAGATAAAACTAAAGTTTCTCGTCAAATGAAAGGAATCACAAAGAACTTACTAGCTAGCAGCAATGTTTCTCTGCGGAGCTCATCTTTGATCTGATGAACAGAAGCAAAACAGAAAAAAAAAATTAATGTGGAACATACACAAGAACAATAAAACTCCAATTACTAGCAACATGTAAACGATGGTGCCAAGATGGAGGCCTTTTGGAACAAAGAAGAACAACATTTATATATAGACCAAAAAGCACCAGTGGCAGTGACTAATCTCAATACATAAACTACTAAAGCTACATTCTAAGAATTAACAGATACTACTTGTTATCAAGAAACAACAGTGTTATGAATACTTACATTGTTCTGGATTTTGACCTGATCAAGAGAGAGTAGAAACTGCTGATACGCATCTTTGTCTGAGAGAAGCTTCCTAAGCTCGTCCACACTACAGAAAAAGTAAACAAGATTCAAAAAGAAAGCATACCAAAAAAAACAACAACAGACAAGAAGCATAACAAACAACAGTCAAAAGAGCAAAAACCTTTTGTCTTTCAAGAAGGCGATAATACCAGCTGCTTCACTTGGTGAAACATTTGCAGAAATCTGACCAGATGTTTGAGGCCTGGATGAGCTTACTAAAGAAGGTGAGTACCATGGCTGCTGTGAAGAAGATTCCTGAGGACGAGATTGCCCTTGTTGTTGATCTTTTGATCCCCTTGATATACACACACAAAAAAAGAAACATAATCTCATTCAATGCTACAAATTTCAAATATAAACTTGAAAGGTGCTTTAAGAGAACAAGCTAAAATAATACAATACTTATATTGTCATCAGATTAACAACAATGTTGAAGAACATCGATTTATCAAAACTCTCACACGAACTACAAGTCTACAATAGTCATCAATGTATACAGAATACAGCACACCATTCTAAAATCTTATATTAGTAATATGAACATTAAATCTGCAGCTGAACTAATCTACATATAAGTGCCCTTTAAGGATATAAACTAAACGCATTCCTCAATTCCTGATTAAAGCTCAAAATCGTACATTACTACAAAACAACAAGACATCCTTAGTGTCCAGCACACACGTATCCGAGTTTCATAGATAAAAAATCGATCAAATCAAATTAGATCAATATGATAGAGATAGCAAAGAGTTGCATACTCACAGAAACAGAATTAAGATTATGGGAGTTCGTAAATTACCAGAAATTGAACATCGTTTACAGAATTCGCCGAGGAACAAAAGTTGTTATCGGAAAACTCAAATATCTTTTCCCTTGTACTTGTGCGAACCCAGAATCTAAGATCGACAAAATTTAACACAAGGAAGATGGAAGAATTGGTACTTCGATGAGAAGCGTGTTTCGTCAACGAGACTTTTTTTTTTTTTTATTTTGTGTTTCCCTTTCATGTTATAATAATGACTGGGCTTTAATGTTTTTGAGGCCCATTATATATTTTCATGTGTTATTCGTTTCAGTATATATAAATATATTGTTTATATCAGTTGTTCAAAAAAATTAATGAATTACTTTCATTACTGTACTTCTATATAGAAAACAAATCTCGAACCAAACGGAAATAATTTCGATTTTTAGTTTCTAACTAACAAAAACGGCACCGTTAATTTAGTTTTTAGCTACCAAACCGACATCGTTTCAGTACGTCGTCCTTCTTATCCACGCTAAAGGGCCCGCCTTCACAGTTCACACACTCAAATATCTCTCAGCACCGAAGCTTCCAAAACTCATAAACTTGAAAAAGAGATTTACAACATTTTCCGAGAAGAATGGAGTCTTCTCTCTTCACTCCATCTTCTTATTCTTCTCTTTTCACTACAAATTCTAATCGTCTTCCTTCTCCAAAACCCAAATTCACATTCTCCATTAAATCCTCCATAGACAAACCCAAACCCAAACTCGAAGCCAAATCATCAAAATCCCAATCATGGGTCAGCCCAGATTGGCTCACATCACTAACTCGCACCATTTCCTCAGGAAAAAGCGACGATTCAGGCATACCAATCGCAAACGCAAAGCTTGACGACGTCTCTGACCTCCTCGGAGGAGCTCTTTTCTTACCTCTCTACAAATGGATGAATGAGTACGGACCCATTTATCGTCTCGCTGCTGGTCCTCGTAATTTCGTAGTTGTAAGCGATCCAGCAATCGCAAAACATGTTTTGAGAAACTATCCAAAGTATGCTAAAGGCTTAGTAGCTGAAGTCTCTGAGTTTTTATTCGGATCAGGTTTTGCAATCGCTGAAGGACCTCTTTGGACTGTAATTTTTCATCTTCTCAAAGACTCAATTTTGAAACTTGTGGTATCATAGAAGTAAAGTTTTGATTTTTGATTGTTAGGTGAGACGAAGAGCTGTGGTTCCATCACTTCATAAGAGGTATTTGTCTGTGATTGTGGAGAGAGTGTTTTGTAAATGTGCAGAGAGGCTTGTTGAGAAGCTTCAGCCTTATGCATTAGATGGAAGAGCTGTGAATATGGAAGAGAAGTTTTCTCAGTTGACGCTTGATGTTATTGGCTTATCTCTGTTTAACTATAATTTTGATTCACTCACTACTGATAGTCCTGTCATTGAAGCTGTGTATACTTCTCTTAAAGAAGCTGAGCTTCGTTCTACTGATCTGTTACCTTATTGGAAGGCAAGTTTTGTGTTTTTTTTTACCTTGTTTTGTTGATTGTGTGGTGCACTTGGATTCTTGTTTATTTTGAGGTTTTGGTTGTTTTGTTCAGATTGATGCATTGTGTAAGATAATCCCTAGACAAGTGAAAGCTGAAAAGGCTGTAACTGTGATAAGGGAAACTGTTGAAGACCTTATTGCAAAGTGTAAAGAAATAGTCGAAAGAGAAGGTGAAAGAATCAATGATGAGGAGTATGTAAATGATGCAGACCCAAGTATTCTCCGTTTCTTACTCGCAAGCAGAGAAGAGGTTTGTTTAACCTTCATGGCCTTTCATGATTGCAAATGGATGCTGATGTTAAATTGTGCGGTTTTTTTCAGGTTTCAAGTGTGCAGTTACGAGATGATCTTCTCTCAATGCTTGTTGCAGGTCATGAAACTACTGGATCTGTCCTCACTTGGACACTTTATCTCCTAAGTAAGGTACCTTTTCGTATCTTCGACTTTACTATGCTTATACTTAGGAACTTTTCTGATCTACTTTGCCTCTTTAAATACTGTATAATCAACCAGAATGCGTCTGCATTGGCCAAAGCACAAGAAGAAGTAGACAGAGTTTTGTCAGGAAGAAATCCGGCTTTTGAGGATATAAAGGAGTTAAAATACATTACTCGTTGTATAAACGAGTCAATGCGTCTCTATCCTCATCCTCCTGTAAGCAATCAAGCTCATTTATCTAATACTCATGAACTAAAGTTCCTGATTACTTCGTTTCTTGATAGGTCTTGATTAGAAGAGCTCAAGTTCCTGACATTCTTCCTGGGAACTACAAGGTTAATACAGGACAAGACATTATGATTTCTGTCTATAACATCCATCGTTCATCCGAGGTACACTTCTCTTCCTTCCCTCATTCATAGTATGATACATGTAAGTTACATTTGTAATGTGTTTGTTCTTGACTTCTTTCAAAGGTGTGGGAAAAGGCTGAGGAGTTTTTACCTGAAAGATTTGACATAGACGGCGCAATCCCTAACGAAACAAACACCGATTTCAAGTAGTATTGACACAAACTATTAAAATCAAGAATGTTTTGATTACAAAGCTTAAAAGTTATGATTTGCTTTTTTCACCAGATTCATACCATTCAGTGGAGGTCCTAGAAAATGTGTAGGTGATCAGTTTGCATTGATGGAGGCAATAGTAGCACTTACAATGTTCCTCCAACGCTTAAATGTCGAGCTAGTTCCTGATCAAACCATTAGCATGACCACTGGAGCAACCATACACACCACCAATGTATGACAATGTTCTCAAACTCATAATTAATCTTGTTTACAAAAGCTGAGTTTTTTGTTTTGCTTTGCAGGGATTGTATATGAAGGTGAGCCAAAGGTAAGCTAGAAATGTCAGAAGATGAAGTTCAAATATTGGTTTTATACAAGAAATTGTTAAAGGTCATTTTATTAACTCAATTGATCTGTAACATCTTGGATCAAAATTGAAACGTTAATAGTAGAAGATCCTTTGACCTCCACAGCCTTTCTTGCCATTACTGCAAGTTCTTGAATACGTGTCTTTCGTCTCAAGAAGTCACTATTATCTTCATCTTCGTCCATCAGAAGCTTTATAGCTTTCACAATGCTTTGTTTCTTGACCATCACTCCAAGTCGTTCCTCATCACCCCATCTCACTGGAATCTCTACCCCAACACGAACTCCAATCTTTAAAACTTCAACTATTAGTTTCTCGTTGAGAAATTGTTCAGCGAACAACGGCCATGTGATCAATGGTATACCAAAACATATAGCTTCTATTGTTGAGTTCCAACCGCAGTGAGTCAAGAACCCTCCGGTCGAGCCATGTGAGAGTATCATAGCCTGAGGACTCCAACCCTTTATTACTATACCTCTTCCTCTAACTCGTTCTTCAAAATTTTCGTCTTTTAGCCATTTGTTTAGCTCATTCATGTGTTTCTCCTCTGTCTTGATCACCCAAATGAAGGGTTTCTTTGATTCTTCTAACCCTAAACCTAGTTCTATCAACTGATTAGGTATTAGTCGACAGAGACTACCTAGACAAACGTACAAGACAGATCTTGGTCTCATCGAATCGAGAAACTTCGAGCACTCGGTCTCGCTTATTCCGATGTTATCGTTGTTTCCTCTATCATAAAGGTAAGCTAGACTGTTGTTGCATAAAGAAACAGGTCCAACGAACCATACCTTCTTATCAATGGCCTTAGCGTAGGCCTCTGCATAGCCAGGCTCTAATTCTTGGAAACTATTAACAATAACCCCAAAAGCTTCTGATTCACATTCACGCATCTTCTCTCGAACATCATCCATATTAGCTAGCTTCTCGAACGCACCTGGTAACTGAGCTCTAACTATCTCAATCTCATGTGGCATCCTTGGTATAGAGAAAGGCTCTGAGCTCGAAGAAACCAAGAGGTGAGGACTATGAAGATGGATGTTGTGAGAACTCAAAAGAGAGAAACAACACATCCCATGGAAAACAATCCTTGGGATCTTGAACCTCTTCGCGGTTTCTGATGTCCAAAAGAGACATTTATCGGAGATTATACAACTAGGATAGGTTTTATGTTGCTCAAGAAACCTTTCCAAGGGCTCTTGAAGTTTATCCACAGCATCATAGAATCTCCTTAGGAGGTCTTTGGAAGGTAATGTGTCGAGAGTCTCACAATCTTTGGGAAGACCAAATTCTTGATACGGAAGTGGAAATTTCACAACGTTGATTAAGAGATCTTCCTCTAATCTTGCCCTGTCAATAGTCTTCTCAAATCTAGAAGCATTTTGAGGAGTTGAAACTAGGGTAACGATGTTGCCTTGTCTTGCAAGAATCATAGAGATATCCACCATAGGGATTAGATGTCCTTGAGCCATGAGAGGGATCAAAACAAAGTGAAGTCTTTTGGTTTTTGAAACCATTTTAGTTTCCATTTTCTTAGGAAATGTTTACAGANTATATTAAGAAAGTCTTGAAAAGCTGTATATTGACTTTGAATAGGTCATACAAAAATTATTGTTTAGAGAAACCAATCATCCACCCACGTCACTATACCATGACCATTAATGATTTATAGAAGAAAACAAATTCAAGAAAATACGATGAAATCCTCAAATAAAAGAAAAATTGTTTGGTTCCTTGATCCAGTGACATACGTGAATTTTAAGTTGTGAGTAATATAATTGTTATATTTGTTGTTAAAAAACGTTGTTATATATATATATATAGTTTTTCTTTGGGCAATTCTTTTAAATATTATTAATTTAAGTTTAATTTTTATAAATATCATTAAAATTGATTTAAGACAAAATTATCATTTAATAACTCAATTAAATTAAAAATTAGATTATATTTTTGAAAAATTACATAAAATTCAAACATTAAACACTAAACCCAACCACTAAATACTCAACTCAAACAATAAAAAAATAAACTCAACCACTAAATACTAAACCCTAACATTATAATTTTAACAAAAATGGTATTTATGTCTAATTAAAAATAATAATGTAATTTTGTCCAATAAATTATAAATGATGATATTAAAAGGAATTATTCTTTTTCTTTTTTTTATAGTGTTATATTTATCGATTAGAGTTTGAGTTGAAGAAGTGCAAGAAGTAAATAAATAGTATTAAAAACTTGTTAATAAATGTAAAGGTAGTTGGAGCGTTAGTTTAAATTTTTTTTATTAAAATGACATCATTTTGTATTGTTTCCTTCTCCCATTAGAGATGACATTTGAAGTATAAATTTGAGAATAAGCAGAGAACTCTGAAGAGAAAAAGCAACTCTATATACATTATATTTTTTCTTAATCATCATAAAGGTTAAAAAAAAATTCTAAATCAAGGAAGTTATGCCAACTCTAGTTAGGAAAATATATACAGCTCATATAGTTTAATAGGCAAATCATTTTAAATTAATAAACCCCAAACACCACGGCATAAAAATTGATTGAAAATTACATTTTTTTTTTCGTTTACATGGAAAAATAATACATGGAAAAAAAAACCCAACGCAGACTAGTTCAACTTCAACCTTTGAACATTGGAGCGTTGACGCGTATACAATACCTCTTTGGCTAGTCTTTATTCTTCAGTAACTAATTCTCTTCTCTTCAGTTGATAGGCATTTTAATTAAATTTACTTGAAGTCGTGATCTTGGCTACGTTTTGGTGATGATAGATACTGTTACGGCTTGACGCTGGGATAAGAGCCTAGAGATGTCAACCAATGGGATCATATGGTCTTAAGACATGTATGGTATTACAAAAGAACAAATCACTGACCAAAACTTCTGATTTACATTTAGACAATAAACAAGTGACTCTATCAAACATCAACTAAAATCCCCAAGAATAAAAAATCAGATTATAATGTAGAGCTACAAAGGTTGCCTTTTCTTACTTACCTTGACCTGGAACCATTCCACAATTCTGATTTGATTAATTTCTGAACCAAACCAAATCCTAATGACTAGTCAGTAATGACTAATGACCATGCTGATCTTGGGATCTTGTAAACCAATGTTCCAAGCACTTGAACTGGCGGTTCCATAACTTAAACTTACAGACATGTGTCTCCAGATAGTGATCCTTTTAGTGTGAACTATTTGTATCACAACTTCCAAGTTCCTTCTGCATTAGATTTGCTCATTCACAAACCAAAGCATCAGCCCATAAGCTTCTTCTTCTTCCCTACATCTTAAAACCCAATAGAAGAAACAGAGTTTAGAAACAACAACAAATACAATCACCAACTGCAGTACCCAACATAATATCTCTTATCTCAGTTTTTATTTTCTAAGAAGGTATTTGACTTCTCACCAGTGGAAATCATTTGTTTCTCGAGTTCTTGGACAGCATCAAATATACCATGAGCAGTATAGGTTTTGATCATAGTGGCAAAAGTGATTTTATCAGGCTTACATTTTCTCTCTTCCATTTGTATGTATAATTCTTTCATCGTCGCCAAGTCACCGGCCTGACCATATGCATTGATTATGCAATTGAAGAAGGGTGTATCTAGTACCACATCTGAATTCACAATCTGCCTCAAAACCGAATCTATCTTAACCACAAGACCAGCTTTGCTATATGCATTAACAAGCGAACAATATGTGATAGAGTTGGGTTTCACTCCTTGATACTTCATTTTCCTGAATACATCATCCATTTTCTCGATTCTTCCAGCTTTTCCAAACGTCTCGATCACTATATTGTAAGTGACAGTAGTCAGAGAGAAGAACCTATTTTCCATGTAATCCATAACCGAGCTCATCTTCTTATACATTCCAGCTTTTCCAAATGACAGGATCAGTATGTTAAATGTAGTGATGTCTGGCTCCACTCCCATCAGCTGAAACCGATTATACCAGCTCTCCATCTTCTTCGTGTTGCCACCATTACCATAAGACCCAATTATCGAGTTAAGCGTGAAAACATCAGGAAGAGAATCTCCATCCTCAATCATATCAGCCAGAACATTTTCCATTTCCTCAAACATGCCAGCTTTTCCATACCCATCAATAATAGTATTGTAAGTAACTGTGCTACATCTAACTCCAAGATACGACATCTCAAGAACGATAGTTTTAACAAAATCAAACCGACCAAGTTTGCAGCAACAACTGATGAGAACAGTAAAGGTGAACACATCTGGCTTGCAATCACTAACCGATTTCATATACTCAAGAGTGGCAAACGCCTTGTCAAGAAGCCCACTTTTGCCATAAACAGCGATAAGAGATGTATACACATCAATGGTGGGTTTCAATCCTTCAGACAACATAATTTCAAAAAGCAAGCTTGCTTGATCAGGCTGTTTACAATTCCCAAGCACTTTAAACAGCTTTGTGTATGTTTTGCATCTTGGTTCATACCAATGCTGCTTCCTAAGAAGATTGAAAATCTATAAAGAAAATAAACAGAAAAAATTGAATATTTTCTAAACTTAACGCACAATAATCTGTAAAAATGAAAAAAAAAGGAGAAGAGAGAAAGAAGTGCACTTTGAGAGCAGACTGCCATCTATTCTCTTTAATAGCTTCATCAAGTGCTTCAAGAACAGCTTTTGGCCATAAAGTTAAATACTTCTGAGAGTTAGCTTTCTTCTCGATGCCCTTAACAGCAGCATCTGTTCTGAGAATCCGAGACAAGTCTTTCTTAGGATCTACTCGGTGTCTTGTTGAGATCAGACCAGAGCTCAATTTCCCAGTAGGTTCATTGGGGATTTTCGTCGAACACGTTGTGGGCGCCATTGTGATAGAAGCCACACACCGAAAATAAACAGGGAAAGGTATATGTTGATGAACTGCGCTCCTGTAAGTATGAGAGACATAGATCTAGAGAGTAAGATAAACCCAAATTGAAGAATTAAAGAAGTTTTAAAATATAAAAAACAGCAAAGAGATATGAGAATTGTTACCGAGAAAAGCAGCGAGTTTTAGAAGAGAATTGTATGATGATTTCATTGGCGTAATCCAAATGATGCCGTTGACAGGGCTGTTGTATTAATGCCATCGAAGAATAATAATGGTAGAGAGATAGGTGGAAGAAGAAGAGATACTGCAAATGTCTTTGTATAGAAACGACACTTGTTCTGCTTCATCGTTTTGGTTTCTTCGGTTTGGTTTACGATTAGGCTTTGCATTTTTTTTTTCTGCCAACTCCTTTTATTAAATTTAAGGCCCATTAAAGGAAAATACACATAGATCATTATAAATACCCATTAAACCCAATTTTTCAAAGATGGGCTTTGCATTATTTAAATTATTCCAAAATACTATATAGTTTTTTATAGCATGTCTTTTCACAATAACAATGATTTTTTTTAATTATATAAACGACATCGTTACGCACGATAATAACTATTTGGTACCCTTATTTTTCTATTCGATTTAATTATTAATTCGAGTCTACTAAAATATATTAGACACATTAAATTCGGAAAAAAAAACACTTTAATGCGAAGGGATCGGAAATGAAAAAAAAAGAAAAGAAAATGGTAAGAAAGTTATCCGCACGACCTACACGTGGAAGATATTTAGTGCTTGGCACGTGGTCCAGACCACCATTGAGATATGTGAAGTTGTGAACTAAAAAGTAAGAGACACCGTCACTATCCGGACCAAACGAAGAAAGTTACTTCTTCTGCTTATATATAAATGTGTCTGTATCATCTCTAAAGCAAAGTGTAACACGAAACAATTTGATCTACGAGTTTGATTTTTTTCTGTTTATTGAAGAAAAAAAGAGAGAAATGGAGTTTGTGGAGCTAAAGGAAGCAATAGAGAAAGTAGAGGTAGTTGATGCTCACGCTCACAATATTGTCTCTCTTGACTCTTCTTTTC
>KE158970.1:37989-58576 GCA_000411055.1 Leavenworthia alabamica | reverse complement strand
AAGCTGCCATGAGAGAATGATTTGAGTGATTGGGAAGATTGGAGCGGAAGTAGATGATGACTTCTCTGATTTTTTTTTTGGATTCGATCTTTGGCACAGATTGCGCCACGTGGCTAAAGCTCTATCCAAATATACACTAACTGGATCTCTTCCCAACCGTGGAACTAGAAAATATAATAAGCTGAAGCTTATTAGATAATGTAACCAACTTTAGACAAGCATATCATGTGCCAGTATACATTGCTTAGGTTGCTTTATAGTGTTGGCTTTGATTAAATTTGATACACAATTCTAACATATACCTGCCAGTTTGTTATTCATGATCAGCTTTGCATCATATATATATATATATTCACATATGAATACGGTTCTGAGTGGTTCGNNNNGCCGCCCGTTCTAAAGCACCAGACAGCCAAAGAGCTCCGCTGGAGAAGTAACTGCTATTGACAACACTAGTTGCAGCTGCGGCTGCAGATCTTCCCGTGGCACAGATGGCCGATTTAGCTGTGTCTGAAACATGGTACCTTTGGTTAGTCATTCTGACAGCTTCAACTCCAGCAAAGATTTTGTCAGTGAGACCAAGACTCTGCTCTAATTGGGATACTCTAGCCACAGCTGCAGCTGATACGCCGTGTGATTCATCAAAGGCTTTGGCTTTGGTTAAAGCGTCTTTGCCTAAAACAAATCCTGTGGCAAGCATTGTTTTCACTACTTGTTGAGCCTTTGTTACTGCTTCTCCAGCGTTGAACTCACCTTGTTGAGCATAAGGCTACATGATCGAAGAATAAGAACAATCATCAAACTTGTACATAAAGACTACTGAACCAGTGATTGTTAAATTTAGCTATTTAAACACACGAAAGATTCATACATGTGAGTTTGATCCCTCATCTTCAAAACCTCTTGGAGTGCTGTTCCAAAAGTCAAACTCTTCATGAAGCTGTCCCCAAGGAGTAATACAAACACGCTGATCCAATATCGATGCCCCCTGAAGATATAGTGAATTCCAAAAGAAGTGAGTGATTCTCAATAGATTCCTCAAACAGAAGAAGAACAAAAACTAACACTGAGTAAAACAGCAGTTTCCTGAGAATAAGAATTCTTGAACATCACATAAGCAGTGCACGCTTGGTCACCCGACCTGGCTCTCATTAAATAACATAGTTTATATTATGAATCCATGATATGCATCAAATTTGGTGGAAGTAAAGGACACACCTAACAATATCAATATGTTGGATTGCACCAGAGAAGGAGAAGAAATCGATAAGATCTTTCTCAGTAACAGATGGAGATAACCCAGTTACTTCTACGCCATATCCATTTTGTTGATCCATCTTCTTCAAATAGCTTATTCTACCAACTCTTCTACAGTGAACACCATAAAATTTCAGCTAAATGGATCAGCAGCTCCAGTTCGTGTGATCAAACTTAAAGAACTAGATGAAATTATAACTCATCAATTTTTTAGGTATAGCATCTTCAGAGTTCAATCTCATACATATTGATTTGACATTTTTTCAGTTCTGGAACAAGATTTCAAACGAGGACTAGAACAATAACGGATTGCGAAATTCATCACGAACATCAAATCGTCTCTTGGCACATCGTAGTAACTTATAGATCTAGAAATAAACTCGAAAAATCTATGGATCGAAGTTACCTGTTGTTTGACCAACACACAGATAAGCTTGAAAAGGAGAGACAAAGGTTGATGGAGCTGACGACGATTGGAGAGGGAATGAATTGACTTCACCTTACGGAACGCAATTTCAAAGGCTGAATGAAACAGCGTCGTTTAGCATTGGGCCTTATAATTAGAGCGTGCTCATATCGTCTCAACAAAAGTTCTAGCCCGGAAGGCCCAATAAGGTTGGATTATTCTCCAGTCCAGCCCAAACAACACATACCATAATCACAAAATCTATCCGTAATAATTCCATGCTACTTTAGATTCTAGTAAATTTTGATATTTTATTTTTCTAGTAAATTTTGTTTCGATATAGATTTTTTAGACATGTAAGTATGTAAGATAATAACCAATGAAATGGAAACACTATTATATTACGTTTCTATTCTTTAATTCAAAGTAGATAAAACTATTTTAATATTTTGCTCTCTCACCTTTGTTTGGCATATTCATGTTGGATAAAACTTATCTATCCAACCGTCCAAACAGGTGAAAGTTTCCTCCGTGACAATTATTATTTTCCCTCCTACATGCACATTGACATGTGTATGTATTATATAAATAGTTATAAAAATTATTAGTATAAGAGAAAAATTCAACGAAAAAATAGTTAACAAAAAAGGAGAAAAAGAGTTGCCAAATAAAACAAAACAAAAAGAAAATAAAAAGACGTGTGCGATATGCCTAACAAATGTTTGATGGATTAGTAAAAAAACGAAAAGAACATTATTATTCTTGCATATGAGCCGTTGGCAAAATCAATACTTACGTCTCTCTTTCTCCATCTCTCATTGTCTCTTCACGGCCACGTGTGTCACACAATTAACTTGTTAATTAAATCAGATTAATACAAGTGTACTTTATGTATTGTTAATGTTTGTATCTTCTGACTCTTGTTGTTATGTATTAATTTTAGGTTGTGTCTTTTAAGTTTTACATTTTCCATAGAGCCAAGCACCAACCCTTCAAGTATATGAAAATTTTAATTATATAAGATAAGTTATATTTTAAAAAGAAATCTTGGTCGAAGAACCATTATTTTTACCTTATATTATTATGAACATAAAATAAAAAGTTGACTATGGACTAGTGGAATCGTATTTGAATTTCATAGTGAAGGTCAAAGAAAGATTTTGATATTGAGATGATGTCAATCCTGAAATCTACAAGACTACAACGTGTTTTTAATCAATCTTACCTAATTTTCTTAAACCATAGATTTTTCTCTGTTTTTAATTGACTATATTTTTGGTAGACTCAAAGATCCCATCCCATTCTAGATAATATTTACCCTCTTAATTCCTAAAACATTAGTTATGATACATTTTAATTGTTACTATGAATCTATAAAGCTTGTTCATATGTAATTATTAGTAGTTGATCATATTTGTCATTTAAAGGATTCTTCTATTAAACTTGAGTTTATGAAAAACATGTGATGGAATTGGACGTTGACTTGGATGACAAAATGACAAAAAAAGAAAATAAAAGGAGAGGCTAAAATGTATACGACGGATACTTCAAAAACAATGAGCTGGTTTAACAAAAACATTTAAAATCAAATAAAATACTTTTTTGGAATTTTTGGTAAAGAGAAGAAAATACAAGAATGTGTTACACAACTTGTAATGATAAATATTCAACCTAATATTTTGTTGGCAGTTTTGTCTTTTTCCTCAATAGTAATTACAGACGTAGCCTTGGCTGTCAGCCTGTCACGCATCGGATGATGGCTCCTCAAGTTATGTAATCACATGATGAGAAGAGAAGTCATATTATTATAAATTATAATACTCATTCAAAAGTATATATAAACGAAATTTTGGTGCTCTCTTTAGAATTCTTATACCCTTATGTAGAATAATACTTAACAATTTAAATAACACTTTTACATGTACAAATTAGGAATGTAATCATCAACTAAGACTATTAACTTAAGGAGAGATTAATGTGGAAGAAAAAGTAATGTGAACATACAATAAAACACAGATCACATGGACAGCTCTTACGACTTCACTTTCAGACATTAGTCACTTAGATACACCCAACAAAAGCCGCCTATTCCATAATTTTTAGCAAAAAAAATTAAAAACTATTTAAATACCTTTTTCCAACTAATATTCATTGAAAACGAAAAGATAATTGAAAAGTTTACCATATGAAAATAGAAACATTTCATTTATATGGTTTAAATTTATTTCCATAAGCAAAAAAAAAATCGAAACTATTGACCTTTGACTCCCAAATTTTATTACATTAAAATTAATTTAGTACATGTAATATAGTCATAGATCTTGTACATTACATTATTACATCGACTTCGACATATCTATCTATTTTCCATTTTTTATTGCACACACAACAAATCTTTTAAACAAGGTTTAATGAGCTTTGGAAAATACCTTGTCGACGCACACCATTAGTTTATTATTGAAATACTTTAATGGGTCTATAGGTGATAGTGATGTGATGCTCTAAGATATACAAATTATTCGATTAGATTAGTCATATAACTCTTACGAGTGGTAAAGCACTTTTCTACCGTCCAATAAGATTACTTTCACACGTGGCAATTAACTAGTGGATTACAGCTGCCATGAACCAATAGGGTTGCAGAGTCGTAATAATTAAATTATAATAATCCTCTACTTGCACGCTATATCTTTCGGCGCTATTTCATCTTCTATTTATAAATATTAACAAATTCAGTAAAACATATATACGATCCGATCTTTATTAATAAATATAAATAATACTCCTTAATACAGAGTATTAAATATGATTAAATAATACTCTTTATTAATTGATTAAATATGATTTTATAAGTGAATTCTGGTAATTATTATAAATGATATAACTTTTTGAATTATAAAATATAGTTTATCTATCTAAAAAAAACAAAATTCACTAAGATCATAGAGAATATACCACTTTTGATCCGGGAATAATAGTGTAATTTAGGTTTAATGTTAATAAAATTTCTAAAAGTAGAAGCTAATAGATCTATCATCTATGGCATGCTTAATTTGAAAATATCCCTACGATAAAAACACAACTCTAAGAAGACGGGACCAATCATATTGTCTTGATGAGATAAAAGAGGCCACGTCATCTGTTTTTTTTTTTCTGGTCAACGTCTCAATCCCCACTTTACATTTAGCAATGCAGTAATCTCGATAATACTAGTAAAATTAATTACAATGTCATTAAAATAAAAGAATACACTAATTTCATGATTAATGAGGATAAATACACTCCCACGTGCGTCGACACGTGTTCCGTAACCCTAGATTACTTTGTTGACAGCTTTCTCGCATTCCTAATTACATCCTCTTTCCCGTACAATTATTTTAATCGAAATTGTATATTGTGAAATTAAAAAAGTATTATATATTCCATGAAAATATTATTATTCTTAAATAATATACTGTCGAAATGCTTATTACTAGTCCTTTATATATACCACTAATTATATTCTATTGACACAAATTTCAAACCAGATGAATAATAAATCGTTATTTTTTTTTTTCTCATGATAGCACAAATATAATCGTTGTAGAGAGAATATTGATATATTTTAATGGAAGATAGAGTTTTATTTAGGATACATTTTTTGTAAAAAAAAAATATTTAGAATGCACGATCACATATATATATATATATATACATAGATTTTGAATAATTAGTTTAAGTTTAGTATATTTATAGTTTTTGAGAAAAAATTATATTATTTTATTTAATTAGATATAAATATCATTTTTCATTAAAATCATATTTTTAATTTAATGTTAGAGTTAAATGTTTAGTGGTTGAATTTACTTTTTTATTATTTGGATTGAGTATTTAGTGGTTATGTTTAATATTTATTGTTTGAATTTTGTGTAATTTTTAAAAAATATAATTTAATTTTTAATTCAATTGAATTATTAAATAATAATTTTGTATTAAATTAATTATAATGATATTTGTGGAAATTAAAATTAATTTGACGATATTATTGAGAATTATTATATTTGAAAGTTTCTATTTATTTTGGTTTGATGAACATTAAAAAAAAAGACATAAAGTTTTTACTACAAAGCAATTTAACTTGCATTGACCAAAGGGAAAATAACAGGTAAAAGTACGAAAACTTTTAGAAGATATAAACTGAAACACTACAAAACAAAACTAGAAACAGTTTAAATTACTTAAGATTTATAATACGTTATTGAAAATTAAAATAATTCCTTTTTATGAAAATCTTATCTGAATAATTTGGACTTGGGACGTCATGCAGAGAGAGAAAGGGTCTAAATAAATTTTAATTAATTAATTTTCTATAAACTTTAACCCAACAAATAAAAAAAAGAATAAAACAGAGGAGAGACAGAGAAGTTGAATTCGACCTCATAACGCTTCACTCTGATTCGCTCCTATTCCAAGAGAAACGACATAATCTTTTAAAGACTTTATATTTCTAATCTCTTCTTTCGTTAATCCAATCCGTAAGTTGTTTATATATTATATAATCTCTTTTAACTCTCTTTGATAAATTCTCCTTTTTTTTCTCTTCTTCTTCTCCGTTTAGGAGTCATGTTCAGATCATTGATTCCTTTGGTTTGATTATTTTTTTTTCTGGGTTTTCATTTTCCTTTTACGGGTCAAATTTTGTTTTTGAATTTGGAATCTACAGATCTAACTTTTTATGCTACCAATATTTTTTGCTTGTTTTAAATTGACAAATTTGTTGGTTGTTTTTGAATCGATTTATCATCTGGATTTTGATGATCTTATCTGACATTGAGAATAACTCTCTTATCTGAATCTGTCTTTTGATTATTTTTTTTGATTTCTCAGATATTCTCATCTTGTATTCATTCGTGTTTGGTGTAAATCGATCTGTACGGTGAAAAGAGAAGAAGATGGTTGAAGATAGAACGTATCTGATATCAAGGGTTTTCTCAAGTTCTCGTCTTTCAGAATCCAAGTGGCCTTCTTACATGTATCCAGAAGAAGTAGAAGAAGATTCCTCCTCTGAATCTAAGCTTCAGAATGGCAAAAGAAGAGTATTGAATGATGATGTTGAACTCAGACCAAACAAGTCTCTCAAATTGATGGGATTTTCAATTCATGGCAATAATGATTCATTTCATGATGATGTTAATGAAGAACAACAAGTCCAAGAACAAGATTCTGATTCTAACAATGTTGATGGTGACTCACTTATCAACGATATTATTGGGAGGGATAATTCTTTAACCTGTTTGATCCGTTGCTCAAGGTCTGATTACGGTTCAATTGCTTCTTTAAACCGGAGTTTCAGGTCTTTGGTTAAGTCTGGAGAGATATACAAACTCAGGAGGCAAAACCAAATGGTTGAACATTGGGTTTATTTCTCATGTCAGCTCTTAGAATGGGTTGCTTTCAATCCTGTTGAAAGAAGATGGATGAATTTACCAACAATGCCATCAGGTGTTACATTCATGTGTGCTGATAAAGAATCACTCGCTGTTGGCACTGATTTACTTGTTTTAGGCAAAGATGATGACTATTCATCTCATGTTATATATAGATATAGTCTTTTGACTAACTCTTGGTCTTCTGGTATGAGAATGAATTCTCCTAGGTGTTTATTTGGCTCAGCTAGTTTAGGAGAAATCGCAATCTTCGCTGGTGGTTGTGATTCACTTGGCAAAATCCGTGATTCCGCAGAGATGTATAACTCTGAGCTTCAAACTTGGACTACACTTCCAAAGATGAACAAACCAAGGAAGATGTGTTCAGGTGTATTCATGGATGGGAAGTTCTATGTAATCGGAGGAATTGGCGGGCATGACTCCAAAGTCCTTACTTGTGGTGAGGAGTTTGATTTAGAGACAAAGAAATGGACTGAGATCCCGGAAATGTCGCCTCCAAGAAGCAGGGAAATGCCAGCATCAGCAGAAGCACCACCTCTTGTTGCAGTTGTGAATAATCAGTTGTATGCTGCGGATCATGCTGATATGGAAGTGAGGAAGTATGATAAAGAGAGTAAGAAATGGTTTACGTTAGGGAGATTACCTGAAAGAGCTGACTCAGTTAACGGTTGGGGATTAGCGTTTAGAGCTTGTGGTGAACGGTTGATTGTAATTGGTGGACCTAAGAGTTCAGGTGGTGGAGGGTTCATTGAACTTAATTCTTGGATACCAACGAATGATCGAAGTCCACCTTTATGGACATTGCTTGGTAGGAAACATTCATCTAATTTCGTATACAATTGTGCTGTGATGGGTTGCTGATAAAGAGGTTTCTACAATAATTTTCAAAGAAAGATTTTTAAGATTCTCCTCTTGTGTTGGAGATGGTTCGAAAGTTGCTGTTTTTAATTTTATTTTTGTTCTTATTTATTTGGTTATAAAAGAAAATTTATTTCAACTCAATTGGATCATACAATCATATCTTGGTGGTGGTGGTATTGTTAGATTCTTGGAAAGAAGAGAAACAGGTTTTGTAATAAGTTGGTGGAGAAATTTCAGACCGAATCTAAAGTTTTTGAGATCTGTTAAAAGTTCTTGAATTTGTTTTCTAAACATAATAATTTCTCCTAATATTTATTTAGTTTTCTAAAAATATATTATTATTTTTATCTGTGTTTTTGTGTGTTCTCCTCTCAATCCGCAGAAAAGAGCTTCTTTCTAATCTTATGTTCGTTTGTTTGCAAGATAGCTTGATCTTTTGCTTGCAAGTAATACTCTATAAATTTTCCTTTTTTTTTTTTTTTTTATTCTCTGTTTTGAGATTTTAGGTTACTTTTCTGAAAATGCTTGCAATAACTTATTTGAAAAGTTGAAAAACAAAAATGTATTTAAACATGAAAATGGCAAAGTGATTTCAAAGAGAAAGCCAAAAACTTGCAAAAGAAGGTAAATGGCCAACAATGAAGGAACAATATCATTTCAGAGCTTAAACAAAGAGTCACAAAAGATTCAGAATACTGAATGTGTCCAACTAGTAACTTAAACAATACCAAAGATAACTTTAAAGACAAGTAAACAGAAGTTTCAGACTGATTATAATTCTTCATCGGTGATGAGAGATGGAGACCAGAGTTCTGATACTTCAATAGTGGGCTGGCAAAAATGCAGCTCCAGGCTGACGGAGTGCCAAAGGTCCATGACATGACAGGAACTGCAAAACAATACAAAACATTGTTCAATTCAGAAACAATAAACAAAAACACATTCTTCAATTCAACAAAAAAAGATGTTACAATAACTTAAGAAACAAAAGTGTGATAATTTGATGCATAATCGATACCTTAGCATTGACACCATCAGGAATAACACGCTTCTCTTGCCTCAACTTGGTGAAGTCTGCTCTGTTAAACTTAGTGAATCCCCTGAAATACACTTTATGAGATACTTTGCATGTTGCCATGAAACAATGGAAGTGAAATAATCAAAGATTAAGCATACCATTTCCTGCTGACAATAATCTTTTGACGACCAGGGAACTTAAACTTAGCACGACGAAGAGCCTCTTGAGCATGGTGACCATGAGCATCCTTACAACGAACAGATAAAAGAACCTGTCCAATAGCAACACGAGCACAGGTACCTAAAGCTTTACCAAAAGCACCTCTCATACCAGTCTGAAGTCTATCAGCACCAGCACATGAAAGCATCTTGTTAATTCTGAGAACATGGAAAGGATGAACCCTAATCCTCAAATGAAAAGCATCTTTCCCTGCAGATTTCACCATATACTTGTTGCAAGCAATACGAGCAGCTTCAAGTGCTTCACTTGAAACATTTTCCTTCTCCCATGAAACCAAATGCACACAAAATGGGAACTCATCAACACCTTTCTTCTTCATTCCAACATCGTAGATCCTGATTTTAGGATCTGGCACACCACGACAGTACCTTGATTTTGGGTATGGCTTACCCTTGATCTGACGGTAACACCTCGCTGGTCCTACAACCATATTCACATTTTTTCATAAGCTAAATTGTTTAACAGATCAAACAGTTCAAATAATCAACAATTCTACTTTCTATTCATAACAAAGAGCTAATAACAATTATGAAAATTCAAATTTCAACTTCATTGTTTCTCAGATTAAAATCGATTAAATCTAATAGCCTCAAATGATCAGTTGAAGAAGATGGAAACCACCTAAACATCAACACAAGAGAAATGGATAAACTTACTTCTTCCCATGGCGGCTCTTTTCTTCGATTCCCTACTCAGCCGAAAAAGCGCGGCTGCTCGACTAAAAAACGATAAACCTAGAAACTGACTTCTGTTTATATATCCAAAATTTTCTAGGGCTTCAAAGGTTTTCGTTAAGTTGCTGCGATTTTTAAGTGATGGGCTTTTTTAAAGCCCAAACAATATAACAAGAGATTTAATACGGTCTATATATGAGTGTTCCAACCATGTCGTCTGATTCAGCCTACAAGACAAAAGTAATCCATACTCGCAATCTAGCAACACATCTAGAACCCAACAAGCCATAAAACCATATCATATAGGAATATTCAGGATAGATATATAACGTTCTTGCAATTTTAGATATCTATATAGGCAAGACACTTGATATATGACGTGAAACCAGTCGGAGATCTAGATGTTCTTTTGGTCTCCAATGAACTAAAGGCAATGGTGTTGCCTCATTGGCTAAAAGAGGGACCTGCACATATTTTATGACAGTGAAACATGTTTAACTACAATCTGGAGGTATATGTTTCTGTCTAAGCTCGCAGTAAATTCATTTTGTAACTGAAAAAACTTCATATTATCTCCCTAGTTATTATCTCCCTAGTTATTATCTGCTAATAATAATTAGGTTTTGAGACCTGTGAGAGTAGTCTCATCCATCTTTATTAGCAACTGACATGCACATACACACACAGAGTCACTGAATCTGTCTTTTTACTCTTCTAGTTAGTATTCATAGAATCATAGACGAAAGAAATGATTGCTCCATTATTGAAAAAATGGACCATTGAAAATGATACTATACTTATCTTCAAGATTCAAGAATTTCTGGGACATGCTTGACGTTTACTTGACAAATATTTAAGTACTTGATTCAGTGTATTGGTTTTTAAAAGCAAAAGATTATTTCTTGATTAATCCAGTTGGTAAGAGATGAATCTGTATTACAATTAATCTTTTTTTCCCTAAACCTATGATTCCTCAGTAGTTGGTTACACAGACATATCCTCATTAATGATACGATTAAGGTTTTATCTATTTCTGTTCATCTCATTATCACCACACCACATGGTTTCAAGATGAGTTCTGGACCAGATGATTCTGGATTGGCTTTTAAGACATGTTTGGTGAAATGACACTGTCATGTATTTATTGAGTTTCCTCATTAATGTCTGTTTTAGGCAACTTGTACGGAATTTGATTAAACCGTTAAATCTAAGCTTAATCAGTTATCTTTCTATTCTTGAGACAAACACATGAAAATCCGTGAGGCAGACGGACCTATTGTGTTTTGTGTCTAGTCTCTGTTCTACATTTAACTATGTCTCCTCAATGGCTGAGTCAACAAATAGTTTAGAATCACACCTTAATATATCCACATGGAATTATTACATTCTTGGTTATGTCTTATTCTAGATTAGGCCCAAAGTGTGTTTTGTTCACATGGTACACTTCCTGAAAATCTCAGGCGAGTTCTTGGACCACATTGACATTATTCCTTAACAAACCCATTAATATGGCTTAGATTATCTCTTCGAAGGTACAATTTGATCAGAATTATAATTTTCAGGTACAATAGTTTGAAGATGGTCATGGTATAGTAAAGAAAATCTTTGTTCACTCAAATACTTAAATAAGCATTACATGTTAAAGCAAAAGGAACTTGGCTTTGTAGCAACATTAAGTATAAAGAAAAGGTGTGTGAGAAACCGAACTACTGCTCATCTTCCTCGTTGTTTCGATTCTTGTTGGATTAGCTTCTATGGGGAATCTTGGAACATAACTCGGTGTTCTGTTCATGCTTGTGTAAGAATCACCAGAAACTCTTACAGATTTGTGACTCTTGCATCCCAATAATAAACCACCACTGCTTGATTTACGTCTCTGAGGCGCGGTTTCTCTGTTTGATTTAGCCATTATAGGGATTCGAGGGATTTGGAAAGACCTGTTTTTGACTGGACTTGTTGCACATTCAGACATAACAGAGAAATCTGCTACACTTGCAGTTACTACACTCCAAGCTATGCTTACCTCACTTGGTGCATAACCATTAGGTGAGTCTGGATCACTGCTTCCTTGTCTTGCAAGATAGGGTTTTGTCTTCCCTTTCAAGCTCTCGATCTCAAAAAGATCAGTACTTACATCGCTCACACTCCCATCTTCTTCTTCATATTTATTCATAGAGAATCCATGTTCCTCTGTTTTAGAAGAGCTCGAGAAATCCCATGGAAATGTCTTCTGGATTATTCTCTTCTCAGCAAGAGGAGATCCAAATATTTCCAGAGATTTCCTCTGTTCTAAGATTGCTTCTTGTTGTTGTTGATGAATCTTCATCTCTGACCTTAGATCTCTAGAGAAACCCAACTGGGTCTTGATCTTCTTCAGACCAGAGCTTTTTCTCTTCTCGTTAACGACATCCACTGAGTTCCAGTTCGAACACACGCATCTACAGCCAAGATTAGCGAGAAAACTCTTCTTATTACTCACCTTTTGATTGTTACTAATTTTCTTCTCCTGCAAGCAACTGCTGCTCCAGCTAGAGTTGTTCTTATTCCTCTTCTCAAACTTGTTCTGAAGCAACAAACTCTGGCTATTCCAGCTGGATTCAGACCGAAGACTTGGAGTTTCAGAAGAATTCTTCGGGCTCTTCTTCGGACCAACGGAGATTCTCTCAAGTGAAACTTGTGGATTTGGCAGAGGAGATACAAGTCTTGGACTGAGGTCAGAATCCATATCTCCATTGAAGTACTTCTCAGCTCCAAACACACTGATCTCCAAATCTTCAGAAGCTTTCTTATTAATTCCAAGAACATCATAATGCTCTTCTGGATTGATATTCATGTTCACACCACTCATGATCTTCTTCTGCATGAGAACATCTTCTTTGCTTGTCAAGTAAGAGAAAGAATTAGAAGAAGAAGAAGAGAAAGGACCATAGAGATTGTTATTGTTCATCAAGAAATCAAAAGATATGTTTGGAGTTGAAGAAGATGAAGTTAAAGTTGCCATATCTATTGCATTACAATATTATTGTGAATGGTTTTAGATTTGAGTTAATAAATAGAGGAAATGAGGAAGTTACTGGTTTTTTCTGAAGCGAAGTGTCAATTCTTTATTGCTGTGTCGTGTGGGTTCCACATATTACCTATTTGCCAGTGATTCTGTGCTAATGGTTGAAACAAATATTAATTATTTTTGTCTTTGTTATATAATTTATAAAATAATATAAAAAATAAGTGGATGTGATTTTCTTTAGGAATAAAATTACAAATTAGTAGACACGTGGTATGTACGTATTTTGTGACATACTGATTACTGACACAGACCTTACTTCCGACATGGTCGTTAAAAGTATTGGGCCTATTTTGATATAAATGGGCTTTAACTGGGTTTAGATTTTATATCAGTTACCCGACCCGTTTCTATCGGACCTTATCTTCCTCTTCCTCAATTCTGATAATCTTGTTGCTTGTGTGGAAGTTCTCTCAGTCAAACACAACTCAAAATGGTTTCGCAGTTAGTGTCATGTTTATCTCAATCTTCAGCTCTTTTCAGAATCTCTAATTATCTGCCGAAGACTTATAGTCGTAGCGGTTTGAGTCGGTTTTCTCCGGGATTTGCTAACCGCCGGTTATTTACTGTTAAGCGGAGGAAATGGAGATCTGCTAGCATTTTCAACTCTGGGAACGAGTCTGGAGGAGAGGATAAGGTTATAGTTTCTCTAACTCTCGAGCTCAATTCGATTCCTGTTTAGTATTCCCGGGAATATCTATGTTATATGTCGACTGTTGAGTTGAAACAAAGATTTTATTGGATTTTTATAAAATGTTAAAAATTTTAAGAAAACATTCTGTTTTTTAAGAGATACAGGGAGGTAGCTCAGAGTGGCCTATATTAGAGAGATGGGAAGTTCCATGGGAATGGCAGACAGTTTCGTTAACTTCACTTGCTTGTGCATTAAGGTACTCTCCATTTTCTTACTCTCATTAAAAAGCGTTCCTTTAGATGAATTATGTTTGAAGAGTTTGATGAAAACATAGACCTGACTGTGTTAGGATATATATGATCGTTGAGTAGATTGATATGAATGATATAATCTGTTTTGGAGTTCAGTGATATTATATGAGCAGATTATGGAGTGGGATTGATTTTGTTCCCAGACAGTTTTGTTTTGACAGGATTAACCGAGATGGCAGCCATACCTTTTTTAGGAATCGATGTTGAGAAACTGAGCATGGATGATAAGGCAGAAATTTTATTCCTCGATCAAGGGTATCCTAAACTACTTCTCTTTTTTGTTTCTTCTACATAGCTACAGGCTTAACTCTCTGAGTTGTTAAGTTATTCTAAAATGCCTTATGTGTTATGTTGAGTAACTTTATTTAAATACTTTGCAGCTTAACAACTGCGGTGGTACTTGCTGTCATATTTACTGTTGCCAAAACCTTTGAGCCACTTCCTGAAGATATTTTGCGCTATGGTAGTGTTTTTTTTGTGCGTGTTAGTAACAGACATTGTCTTGCATTGTTTGCTCTTTTATTATCATTGAATCTTTTTTGTTCAATCTTTAGATTTGAGACAACCTTTCAATCTACAAAAAGGATGGCTCGTTTGGGGTGGAATCGGTCTGGTTGGTGCTGTTGGTGCTATTGCGTTAACAGGTGTTGCTTTATCCTTTTTCAGGACAGAGACACCAGAAAGAGAGGTTAGGAGAATTCATAACCATATGTTATGTTGTTTCTTTCTGAAATATCTGATGAATAAATAGTTATTAAGTCTAGTGTAATGATGTTTTCAGGTAGACTCTTTGATGAAGCTTCTCCCATTAATTGGATCCTCAAACATAAGGTATTTCCGCAAAGATATAGAGATTGCGGGCTTCATTAATAGTAGAAGTTGATCACATTGCATGTAATGATTTTGCAGCACCTTGAGCTTAGTGGGGATTACTGGAATACTTGCTCCACTTCTTGAGGAGACAGTGTTTCGAGGATTCTTCATGGTCTCTCTTACCAAATGGTGAACTCTCTCTTCTTCTTCTTATTTGGTTCTTGATAAAAAAAAGCTTACTACATTTTTGTTTCGTTCCAACGTTAAGGGTACCAACACCAATAGCAATCATTATAAGCTCAGCTGCGTTTGCCCTTGCCCATCTAACACCTGGTGAATTCCCTCAGTTGTTTATTCTAGGTAAAACATTACTCAAACAATAACATTGTATGATTTTTTTCATGGTTATAAACATCTCTGGATGAAAATAAGTTTCTACCTTTTCCCATTTGGTTTAGGAAGTGTTTTGGGATTATCGTATGCTCAAACCCGCAATCTCATTACCCCGATGGTTATACACGGTTTTTGGAACTCTGGAGTTATTTTGCTGCTCACTTTTCTTCAGGTTACAAAAAACTAATTTTTATGATCATTTCAATGCTAAAAGTACTGATCAGCTCTGAACTATAACTTATGTTTTATTTCTCCTTTGTGTTATTTTTTGTAGATCCAAGGGTATGACATTAAGGAGCTATTGCAGGCAAGCTAAACTAGCTTTGAGCTTTACTCTTTGTTCTGTCCGCAATTAACATGAAAAAGCTTTTTATTAAGTGACTGATTTTAGTATGATACACAGAATCTTTCATGCACTAATTATTTCTCAGCGTCACTTAAAGCTAAGAAATTTTCTAGATATACGAATGTAATTAGGAGCGGCTGTTGCAGTATCTAGTATAAAAGCTCCTAATGCCCAGTCTAATGGTATGTTTTCTTTACCTGCTTTAGTCGCAAACTTGATTCTGCAGACAAAACAAACATAGTTTTTTAGTTTATAACATCATTGACACAAAGCCATCATTGATTGATGAATGATGATAATATTGAACTTATTGTGCAACATACCTATCATAATCGAGAGCAATCCCAAGGCTATCGTGAAGCATTGAGATAATATATGCTGATGAGAAGCAATACGCACGCAAGTATTTATCTTTTGTTGTTGGGTATTTCTCTTTCAATTTCGACCATTCTTCGCCACAGAATCCTTTTCCTGCTGGGATCATTTCAGACAGCCAATGTTTTTCCTCCAACCCAAAGAACTGATTCAGACAGAAACATATATGTATAAGATCAATGTTGAAACACAATATATCTCAAACATAAATCTTGACGTTGACCAAGTTAAGTTCATAAGATTATTATATACCTTGGAGGTGTAGTAGAAATTTTCTGTAGCCAAAAGGCTTCCTTGAAGTTTAGGTGTGAATGTTGATCCAATAGAACAATGTTTATAAGAGCATTTCTCTGTAACACAAAACTGCAACTATAAGAGATAAAGATTATGAAGTATACTCAGCTATACCAATATAATAATGGTCTTTTACCTTTTCCTTCTTGTAACAGTGCCAATGTAGCCGATCGGCATTTTGAGAAATCACCAGCAGCTTGAACTTTAAGGTTTGTGTCGTAGATGTAACCTTTAGGAGTACAAGGATCTGTAGCTATATGAGCCCCTGTATCACATGATAGTCTTTGAGTCAAAAGTGTGATGACTAGCTTTACATAGCCATCAAGTTCAGGAATAACTAATAAGATGATTACTTTTAAGGATTTATCACTAACTAACCTGATTTGTTTAGAGATTTTAACAACGTTTCTTCTGCTGCATCCTACAAAGAGACACTTGAAAATTTTAAAAACGATGAATCAAAGGAAACAAGTACTCAAAGACAAATGCTCTGTTCTCACCTGTCCAAAGAGGAGGAAGCTATGACTGTAGACTGTGTATGAAACCTTTCCATATGATATTTTACGCGAGAACTCAGGAGGCATATGCTCATTCGACACAAATGTCACCTAAACACATGTACAAAACAGACATGAGTCTAGTACTAAATACATACTTTCTCCAATATAACAAATTTGAGACTAAACCTGGGTCGAAGCACCACCAAGTTCAACAATCCCTGTTGTTTGCAACGGATCACCTCCAAGAGAACCAAGAGCATAATTTGCAACAACCCAAGCATATACACCTTCATCAGATCCTTAATAATTTCCCAATAATTGTAAGTCAGTCATTAAGTTAGTCTTAATCTTCAAAAGAACAATCACATTTGATCGAATAAAGAATCAAATTCCCAAAGCTTACCAGGTATAACAGAAGCCCATTTGTCTTGAAAATTAAACCCAGAAGATCTAAGAACTCTTCTTGTAACTTCAAGAATCGGTTCTTGAACGTGCACATCAAGCAATCTCAACCCAGCAGTCGCCATTAACCTAATCTTACTCTTCTTCAACATTACTTCTGGAACTCTCCCTTTGGCAAACTCCACAAGCTTAGCCACTGAATCGCTCGCTCCTTCTGGGTTATCAGCATACGATGACAAACCAGGACTCAGTTTCAAATTAGCGTAGTTCTCCTCTCCGAAATCGAAAACAGGTTTCTCAGACTCAATCTTGTACCTGAATACGTGAACTCGGGTACCCGAGCTCCCGGCATCGATAATGACGTTGTACCGGAGCAAACAGCTTTCAGAGAATAGAGATGCATTTGAATTGAACGCAAATAATAACCCTATTGTAAGAGCTACGCTTAACAGGATACTCATTTTCGTGAGTTTGAACTTGAGCTTAGAAAGCGTTTACGTTGATGGCGATGATGATGGCTAGTCCGGTAAAATCTGAACCTTGTAAGCATCCATCTCCGATTTTATTTTTATACCAAGATGGAGAATATTGCCTTAGCTCTTAAGGCAACGAAACGAAAACTTAAAGATAACCCAATACTGGTTTGACCAAAAAAAAAACTCAATATCAATCTTCTTACTCTGAGAATATGATTTTGATTTTTGGAAATGTGAGTTCCACGATCCTGGACGATCCAATATATTATTCACGATAAGATTATTAAAGAAAACAAGTGGTTGTATAATATATATTATTTTGTCAAAACGGTTAAAGAAAAGTAAAAGCTAATTTATAAAACGTGCTTGAAACTGGACATATAAACCAACGATCGTGAATCGTGGTGGGCAGATTCCGGTGCCAATCACGTGCCTTGTTAGTTTCGCCTATGGTTATTTACGGTTAATCGGAGGAAATGGAGATCAGCTTGCATTTTCAACTCTGGGAACGAGTCTGGAGGAGAGGATAAGGTTACAGTTTCTCTAACTCTCGAGCTCAATCTGATTCCTGTTTAGTATTCCGGGCAATATCTATATTATTTGTTGAGTTGAATCAGAGATTTTATTGGATTTTTTAAACATCTTAAGATTTTTAAGAAAAGATTTTGTTTTTAAGTGAAACAGGGAGGTAACTCAGAGTGGCCTATATTAGAGAGATGGGAAGTTCCATGGGAATGGCAGAAAGTTTCGTTAACTTCGCTTGCTTGTGCATTAAGGTACTCTCCATTTTCTTACCCTCTTCAAAAAGCTTTTCCTTTAGATGAATTATTATGGTTGGAGAGTTTAATGAAAACATAGACCTGACTGTGTTATGATATATATGATCGTTGAGTAGATTATGGAGTTCATATTATATGAGCAGATTATGGAGTATTTCTCAGCGTTACTTAAAGCTAAGAAATTTTCTAGATATACCAATGTAATTAGGAGCGGGTGTTGCAGTATCTAGTATAAAAGCTCCTAATGCCCAATCTAATGGTATGTTTTCTTTACCTGCTTTAGTCGCATACTTGATTCTGCAGTCAAAACAAACATAGTTTTTGTTTATTACATCTTTGACACATAACCATCTTTGATAGATGATGATAATATTGAACTTACTATGCAACAACAATATATACCTTCCATAATCAAGAGCAATACCAAGGCTATCGTGAAGCATTGAGATAATATATGCTGATGAGAAGCAATACTCACTCAAATATTTGTCTTTAGTTGTTGGGTATTTCTCTTTCAATTTCGACCATTCTTCTCCACAGAATCCTTTTCCTGCTGGGATCATTTCAGACAGCCAATGGTTTTCCTCCAACCCAAAGAACTGATTCAGACAGAAACATATATATATAAGATCAAACATAAATCTTGACATCGGCCAAGAGAAGTTCATAGGATATATTATATACCTTGGAGGTGTAGTAGAAATATTCTGTAGCCAAAAAACTTCCTTGAAGTTTAGGTGTGAATGTTGATCCAATAGAACATTGTTTATAAGAGCATTTCTCTGTATACAAAATTGCAATCTATAAGACAAACATTATATGAACTTTACTCAGCTATACCAACATAATAATGGTCTTTTACCTTTTCCTTCTTGTAACAATGCCAATGTAGCGGACCGGCATTTTGAGAAATCACCAGCAGCTTGAACTTTAAGGTTTGTGTCGTAGATGTAACCTTTAGGAGTACAAGGGTCTGTAGCTATATGAGCCCCTGTATCACATGATAGTTTTTAAGAGAAATAAGTTTCTTTCAGTTTTGTAAACTCAAAAGTGTGATGACTAGCTAGCTTTACATAACCTTCAAGTTCAGTAATAAGTGATGATTACTTTTATTGATTTATCACTAACTAACCTGACTTGTTTAGAGATTTTATAAACGTTTCTTCTGCTGCATCCTGCAAAGAGACACTTGAAAATTAAAAAAATGATGAATCAAAGGAAACAAGTACTCAAAGACAAATGTTCTGTTCTCACCTGTCCAAAGAGGAGGAAGCTATGACTGTAGACTGTGTATGAAACCTTTCCATATGATATTTTACGAGAACTCAGGAGGCATATGCTCATTCGACACAAATGTCACCTAAACACATGTACAAAACAGGCATGAGTCTAGTACTAAATACATACTTTCTCCAATATAACAAATTTGAGACTAAACCTGGGTCGAAGCACCACCAAGTTCAACAATCCCCGTTGTTTGCAAAGGATCACCTCCAAGAGAACCAAGAACATAATTTGCAACAACCCAAGCATATACACCTTCATCAGATCCTTAGTAATTTTCCAATAATTGTAAGTCAGTGATTAAGCTAGCCCTAATCTTAAACAACAATCACATTTGATTGACTAAAGAATCAAATTCCAAAAAAAAAGCTTACCAGGTATAACAGAAGCCCATTTGTCTTGAAAATTAAACCCAGAAGATCTAAGAACTCTTCTTGTAACTTCAAGTATCTGTTCTTGAACGTGCACATCAAGCAATCTCAACCCAGCAGTCGCCATTAACCTAATATTACTCTTCTTCAACATTACTTCTGGAACTCTCCCCTTGGCAAACTCCACAAGCTTAGCCACTGACTCGCTTGCTCCTTCTGGATTATCAGCATACGATGACAAACCAGGACTCAATTTCAAATTAGCGTAGTTCTCCTCTCCAAAATCGAAAACAGGTTTCTCACTAGTCTCAATCTTGTACCTGAATACGTGAACTCGGGTACCCGAGCTCCCAGCATCGATAATGACGTTGTACCGGAGCAAACAGCTTTCAGAGAATAGAGATGCATTTGAATTGAACGCAAATAATAACCCTATCGTAAGAGCCACGGAAGCTACGCTAAACAGGATACTCATTTTCCTGAGTTTGAACTTGAGCTTAGAAAGCGTTTACGTTGATGGCTAGTGAGGTAAAATCTGAACCTTGTGAGCATCCATCTCCGATCTTATACGTGTTTGTTCACGATAAGATATTAAAGAAAACAAGTGGTTCTTATAATATAATATTATTTTGTCAAAACGGTTAAAGAAAAGTAAAAGCTAAT
>KE158970.1:0-26806 GCA_000411055.1 Leavenworthia alabamica | reverse complement strand
AGAAGAAACGAAGAAGACGGAGGAGGAAGAAGACAAAGTGAAGGTGACTCAAACACACCTGATGAAACAGAGGTTTAGGGTTTCGTTTATGCTTTGGTAGAACAAAATTGTGTATAGATTCGTTTTCGTTTTCTGAATTGTTTCCATTTCAAATAAAATTGCCGCGATCGAAAAATTCAACAAATTGAGTAATTATTTGTTCAAAATTAAATTTATTAGTCATAATGTCATAAAACACGTTTATAATTGTCTAGCAATTTTCTTCATCTGTTAAAACTTATGTAACGTTACTAACGTACCAAATTAGTTGTGGTAATGGTCCATATCATACAAGTCTGCTCTGCGGTCTAGATAAACCGGTTTTGGAACTCTTTAATCAACTTTAAATCCAAGATTAAACCGAACCAAAGAAACATATCGATTGGGTAAACCGGTTATGATGGTCGCCGATCACATGTAAATAACAATCAATCAATACTAAAGTACCAAAGAATCGATATTTTGACCTCTATTTTTTTGTTCTCCTTCCCTATAGAATCCAGTAATGCAAAAGCGAGATATGTTACGTCAGATTTTGGCAGCTGAGTTAATTCTCTTGATCTTTTTAGAAAACTTTGATCTGAAGTGCTCTCCTTCATATTTGGTGCATATTGGACAAGCAGGGTCATTGCGTTGAGCCTTTGGAGTTGATTGGTCAAGACATTCTACGTGAAAGACATGTTGACATGGAAGCACTCCTACGACAGGCATGTCTCTGTTTCTTACCATGGACCGAGATCCCCAAGGAGATTTCTGCGATAGGTCTCTGTTACACAATCCGCAGCTTGAAGCAACTCGTTCTGCTTTAGTATAGTTATCATCCCAATCAACAGAATCAATGCTGCTTGTGGTCCCGCTTCTCCAACTGCATACATCCGCAAAATCAGATGTTGTTTCTCTAACATTATGAGAAGGATGCAGTATAGGATGAACCGGATGAACCGGCTTGGATATGAAGAAACGCCGATTTGAGAAGTTGCGGTTAGGTTCATACTCAACAATATCAGAGCAAGATGATAACGAACACGCAATACCGACGTTTCTTGATGTACCTGGTAATTGCTTAAGAATTTGATCTACAGATAGAGATGAGAAAAAAAATGTAAAACAAAGCAAGAAGGTGGATAAAACAAGTATTGTTAAATTTTAGTGCAACAAACAAAACCTATTCTTGTTGCAGATTCAGTATCACTAGGTGTCCAATGAAGAGGCTGAGAAAGACGAAAAACATTAGTATTTGATCTATGGACATCCCATCTAGATGAAGGTGGAGAGAAGCTTGTATTTGTCCTCCAATAAGGCTCATGCGGACCAAACTGGCTTTCAGAATTTGAACTATCTGACTTGGCAGCAACACAACAACAGAGTGAACCCATTCTTATAGCTAATTTCAGTTAGATTGACTCTTACAGCTGAGAACAGTAGTTTCTCAAAATGTGTGAAGACTTCAAATCAAACCTTAAACACATCTCCAACTCCATGATTCAGGAAGAAGATGAGAAAATTGAACCTAATTGCCGCTTCGATCTAAAAAAAACAAAAAACTGTTTTTTGGAAATGAGGAAAGCTCTGTTTCTTCTTTACTGTATTGTTTGTTTTTAACTTAACCTTCTGTATTTATAATATAATATAAAGTATTATGAGGTGATTTTCAATGGAAAGTATACTCATATATATAGTAAAGCAGTAATTGGTAATGTAAGTTTTAATATAAAATGTTGAATGCATTTAACTTCTGGACATAGATTGAATTCATTGTATTGAGTCAAAGAAAAATTAATACTAGGTTCAAATATGCATATATTGAATAAGACTATGCTATGAATACATTTTTTTCTTTATATTGTTATAAAATATCTAGTCAGAAAAAATCATGCAACGCATTTTGTATACATATACATGCAAAAAACGCATTTAGTTTGTAATATATACATGCAAAATCTGAAACTTCTTAATATTAAACATAAAACAAATTTAAAAAAAAATAATTAGTAGATCAACAGGTAAATTTATCTATCTGAAAATTCCGTCTCGATACATAGGCTGCTTCAAAAGTATGAGAGGGCATGTGTAAAAACTCATATTTAATCGAGGTATTACGACGTTGACTCTTATATTTCTACTCATATTTGCTGAGTATTATTCAATTGGATTACAAATCATTTAAATTATTTTTTCCATTCTTTATATTTTCGATCTGATTTTATTCAATCTAGCACATGCTTTAAGCTCCATTAACGAAAACTATTCGTACTAGTTGGGTAAATTATGTTCACAAAAATAAATAATTCACACCTACACAATAATCCAAAGCCATCAGAGTCCATACGCAAGTTGAATGAAAAAATTATAAATCACATAATAATTTAGTTTTTGTTATTTAACCCAATATTTATTTCCTTAAAATCTATTTTTCAAAATATTACATCACGGCAGAGTTATTTAATCAAAAAGTTTGGTATAAACAAAGACTAAAATATGTTAAAACTGCCAAATAAAATTTATGTCGGTAGCATTTTATAATATTAGTTCACCAAACTTATAATAATGGTTATTCTATAATTCATTAATTTCTTATGTAGTTGGTCAAACAAAGAAAATTTTGGTTACATATTCATTTATGTAAAAATTTAAAAATACTATCTGATACAGGTTTTGTAGTGAGTGTATTCATAAGACACTAATTAAAAGAGAAGGATTGAAACCGTTGGGAGAATTAGAAGGTTCAAATACTTTAGGAGAAACAGAAGCTTTCAAAGCTTTGGATAGAAAAAGAGTGTTTCTAATGAAGTCTATAAAAGGAGCATTACCTGACTCTTTAACATCATCGATCATTTTTAACATTTGTTACTCTCTCTTATATCTTCTTTTCTTCTCTTCATCTTCACTTCAATTTCACCTGTAACATTTCATCATCATTAATCTCAAATTCTGGGTTGTTCAATTCTATATTGAATCAGCTGCTTTGGGTTCGATTTGTTGTTTACTTTGAATAGCAAATCTATTATTCAATTCAACTCTAGTTTACTGTATTAAAGGTATCAGAGCCATTCATCTTCGGAACTGGTTCAAGAATTCAACAATGGCAGAAACAAGATCAAAGACACAATTGAAAGATGCAGCCGTCAAGGCCGCAGATAATGATTCTGATTCAAGAATTGATCAGGTATTGAGTAGAACTACTGAATTAGAAAATATGGTACAAGATCACAACAAAAACTTAGCAGATATTTTCGAGGCTATTAGACTATTATCAATGGGAAAGACTCAACCCAATGAATCACAAGCTTCAGGATCAGGTAGCCCAGACAGACTCATGGATATGCCAGAAAGGAATAGAGGTAATCGACTGGGTATTAAAGAAAACTACTCTGCACTAATGCGTTTGGGAAAAATAGATTTTCCAAGATTCAATGGGCTTGGAGTTTTGGAATGGTTGTTTAAAGTGGAGGAGTTTTTTGCAATAGATAATACACCCCCTGATTATAAAGTCAAGATGGCTGCATTACATTTTGAAAATCAGGCTGCTGTGTGGCATCAGTCAATGGTTCAATCTGGATATGGTGGGGCTTTGTTCTTTGAATGGGATAGTTATAAAAGATTACTTAAAGAAAGATTTGAAGACATGCTTGATGATCCTATTGCAGAATTAAAACAATTACAAGAAACAGAGGGGATTATGCAATACCATGATAGGTTTGAGATCATCAAAACTAGATTAAATTTTTCTGAAGATTATCTTATCAGTGCATATTTGGCAGGCTTGAGGACTGACACACAGATGCATGTTAGGATGTTCCAACCACAAACTGTGAGACAATGTTTAGTTTTGGGGAGACTTTATGAGAAGGCTCATCCAAAGAAAAATAGCAATCAACAGTGGTCAGGTTCCAAACATCACCAACAATTCCAACAAGGGAAAGGTATTCTGCAATTTAAAAAAGACATGGATCCAATACAGCAACAGATTTCAACAAAGCAACCAAGAAAGTTGCTCACACAGGCAGAAATGCATGACAGAAGGGTTAAGGGACTTTGTTTCCAGTGTGATGAAAAATACACACCATATCATTATCTCATACATAAGAAACAGTTGTTTTGCTTATATGGGGAGGAAGAAGATGAGTTACAGGAAGCTTTGGAGGAGAAGGATTCTGATGATACTGAACAGGAGGTTATACCCCAGATTTCTGTTAATGCAGTAGCTGGTATTTCTGGTGGGTATAGAACAATGAGAGTGAGAGGGTTCTGTGGAAAAAGACTAGTCTTTATACTTATAGACTCTGGCTCTACTCATAACTTTGTGGATACTGAGATAGTAAGAAAACTGGGTTGTGTGGCAACAGCAACAGAGATGACTAGAGTGGCAGTGGCAGATGGAAGGCAACTTCAAGTTAGTGGGAAGATTGATAATTTTCAGTGGCAGATGAATAACCTTACATTTACAGCAAACTTTATGTTGATACCACTGGGAGGATGTGACATGGTTTTAGGGTGTCAATGGTTGGAAGAATTGGGACCTATCACTTGGGACTTCAAGAACTTAGAAATAAAATTTTGCTATCAGGGGCACAAGATTATGTTGCAGGGTCTTACACAAGGCTCAGTCCGTGAAGTTAAAGCAGCTAAGCTAAGTAAAAAACAAGAAAGCTGTGCTACATTGTCTATGATCTGTGTTCAGGAAATCCAAAACTGTAATGATTGTAATATTTTTTCATTATCAGTACCTGATGTAGATAACAAGTTGGAACCAGAAATAAACAAGCTATTAAAGGACTATGATGATATCTTTATGGAACCTGTAACCTTGCCACCATTTCGACAACAACATAATCACATGATTCCTTTGAAGGAGGGTTCTAATCCTATTAATCTGCGCCTATACAGATATGCTATACATCAAAAAAATGAAATAGACAAAATTGTTGAGGACATGTTGGAGAAAGGTACTATTCAAAACAGTTGTAGCTCTTATGCTTCCCCTGTGGTATTGGTTAAGAAGAAGGATGGGTCGTGGAGATTATGTGTTGACTACAGAGGCTTAAATGGGTTGACAGTTAAAGACAGATTTCCAATTCCTCTAATTGAAGATTTGTTGGATGAATTGGGTGGTTCTCAAATCTATTCTAAAATTGATTTAAGAACTGGATATCACCAAGTGAGGATGGATCCTTTGGATATCCACAAAACAGCTTTTAAGACTCATGGAGGGCATTATGAATATGTGGTCATGCCATTTGGCCTTATAAATGCTCCACCAACTTTTCAGGGTTTAATGAATAATGTTTTTAAACAATTTTTAAGGCAATTTGTTTTGGTATTTTTTGATGATATTGTAGTTTACAGTGCATCTCTGGAGGATCATTTGAAGCATTTGCACAAAGTTTTTGAGGTAATGCGTGTCAATAAACTCTATGCTAATAAGGTTAAGTGTAGTTTTGCAACTAGCAGGGTGGAGTATCTGGGACACTTTATTGAAGCAGCTGGTGTTTCTACTGATCCTGCTAAGGTTAAAGCTATAGCAGAATGGACTACACCAGTCAATTTAAAACAACTGAGAGGATTCCTAGGTTTGGCTGGTTACTATAGGCGTTTTGTCAAAGATTTTGGTTCAATTGCCAGGCCTTTAACAACACTGACAAAAAAGAATGCTTTTGAGTGGTCTGATGAGGCACAGGAATCCTTTGAAAAGTTGAAGAAGTCTTTATGTGAAGCTCCAGTTTTGGCCTTACCTTTGTTTGATCAGCCTTTCATAGTAGAGACTGATGCCTGCAGCCAAGGTATTGGGGCTGTTCTCATGCAAAAAGGTCATCCACTTGCTTACATAAGCAGACACCTAAAAGGTAAACAACTAACTCTCTCCATTTATGAGAAAGAATTATTGGCTGTTGTTTTTGCAGTACAGAAATGGAGGCACTATCTTTTACCTAACCACTTCATCATTCGCACTGATCAAAGGAGTTTGAAATATCTGTTGGAACAGAGGTTGAATACCCCTATTCAACAACAGTGGTTACCTAAGCTCCTAGAGTTTGATTATGAGATCCAATATAAGCAAGACAAGGATAACACAGCTGCTGATGCTCTGTCAAGATTGGAGGGTTCTGAGATACTACACATGGCACTATCAGTCCTAGAGTGTGATCTTATGCAGGAAATACAACTACTGTATGATACTGATAGGGAAGTAAAGCTTATCATTGAAGAATTAAAAAGGGATCCTACTGCTAGAAGATATTACACTTGGTCACAGAATATATTAAGAAGGAAAAGTAAGATTGTGGTCCCTTCAAATGTAGAAGTGAAGACAAAGCTACTGCAGTGGTTACATAGTTCAGGGTGTGGAGGCCATTCAGGAAGGGATGTTACTAGTCAAAGATTGAAGAGTTTATTCTATTGGAAGGGAATGACTAAGGATATTCAAAGTTTTATTAGAGCTTGCAGTGTGTGCCAACAGTATAAACCAGAAAATGTAGCTACACCTAGATTCCTACAACCCCTACCTATCCCTGAGTTAATATGGACAGATTTGTCCATGGATTTTATAGATGGACTTCCTCTGTCTTTTGGCAAATCTGTGATTTTGGTGGTGGTTGACAGGTTGACTAAGGCTGCCCATTTCATGGCACTTAGTCATCCCTACTCTGCATTATCAGTAGCTCAAGTATTTTTGGATAATATTTTTAAACTACATGGCTGTCCTAAATCTATAGTTAGTGATAGGGATTCAGTTTTCCTGAGTGAATTTTGGAAGGAGTTGTTTAAATTACAAGGGGTGGCTTTGAATTACTCTAGTGCTTACCACCCCCAAAGTGATGGCCAATCTGAAGTGGTCAATAGATGTTTAGAGACTTACCTGAGGTGCATGTGTGGAGAGCGACCTCATCTTTGGTCTAAGTGGCTTCCACTTGCGGAATGGTGGTACAATACAAATTTCCACAGCTCCATCCAGATGACTCCTTTTGAAGCTGTCTATGGCCAGCCACCTCCGATACATTTGCCTTCCTTGCCAGGAGAAAGCAAGGTGGAAGTGGTGGCCAAATCCCTGCAAGATAGAGAAAATATGCTGTTAATATTGAAGTTTCATTTACAGCGTGCACAACATCGAATGCAACAGATAGCTAATAAACATAGATCAGAGCGGCATTTCAACATTGGCGACAAGGTGTATGTTAAACTTCAGCCATATAGGCAGCAGTCAGTCGTCTTCAGACCGATTCAGAAATTAGGTCCTAAATATTTTGGTCCTTATGAAATTTTAGACCGATGCGGGGAAGTAGCTTACCGTTTGAAGTTACCGGCGACATCATCCATTCATCCAGTATTCCATGTCTCTCAGTTAAAGGAGGCGGTCGGTGGTGGCGAAGCTTCAACACATTTGCCTTCGGTTTTGCTTGATGTGTTTTCGCGAGTACCGGAAAAGATAATAGATCGAAAAATGGTTCAACGACAAGGGAAAGCAGTGACAAAGGTACTGATTAAGTGGATTAACGAACCTGTTGAAGAGTCGACGTGGGAGTTTCTCTTCGATTTGCAGCGGCGATTTCCAGATCTACAAAGCTTGCGGTCAAGCTTTTCGAGGTGAGGGAGATTTGATACATGTTTTGTAGTGAGTGTATTCATAAGACACTAATTAAAAGAGAAGGATTGAAGCCGCTGGGAGAATTAGAAGGTTCAAATACTTTAGGAGAAACAGAAGCTTTCAAAGCCTTGGATAGAAAAAGAGTGTTTCTAATGAAGTCTATAAAAGGAGCATTACCTGACTCCTTAACATCATCGATCATTTTTAACATTTGTTACTCTCTCTTATATCTTCTTTTCTTCTCTTCATCTTCACTTCAATTTCACCTGTAACATTTCATCATCATTAATCTCAAATTCTGGGTTGTTCAATTCTATATTGAATCAGCTGCTTTGAGTTTGATTTGTTGTTTACTTTGAATAGCAAATCTATTATTCAATTCAATTCTAGTTTACTGTATTACTATCTAATCAGTAATCACTAAAAATAAAAAATTATAATTATGACGTCATAATTCACGATGCAGCTATAATAATATAAAGAAGGAAATACATAAATATTAATTTCAAGAAATATTTATATTTTAAATATATATTTTATGTAGTTACGACTTACGTGCCGTCACGTCCCGAAGAACAGTTAAAAGAGAATAATAAAATATAAAAAAGGCACAACCTGTCATCAGATATTTATATTTTAATATAGACGTTAGCCCCAAAACTTTGTATATCTCTGCTTCCAAACCCAAAAAGCCAAACAAGCTAGAAGGTGAAGAGAGAACTAGAAGCAGTTACATTTTCTAGCAAGACGGACGGATCTACCGGTGAAAGCTCCGATCATTGACGCTTTCTACTCTTGTAAGCATTGCATGTTTCAACTTCTGATTTAATGAATGTTGTAGAATCTAATTCATGTGTCATTGAATCTTGATCGGTTCAATTCGTTTGTTTTTCGTAGCTCCATTTTCGCATATTCAGCTTTTTTCTGGGATATATTTGATTTTAATCTAATCTGTTTCTCGATTTAGCATAGTTGACCGACGAAGTCAATGGTGTTGATTTCTGAATATTTTGCTCTTTTTTATTTTAATGTAGCAGATAATTTCCTTGGAGAAGCAATGCTTCTATTTCGTATAATATAAGTATAGTTACTTTTAAATATTTTAAGAACTAAAGATTTCATTGTGTTGCTATGATCTGATCTTTAATAATTTAAATTTTATCATCTCTCTCTGTTTTTGTGTATTTTAGTCAGTGTTTTGTTGATATTAGTTGGAATTATATCTTACAGATTCTTGTGGCATTGTGATTTGAGTATCTGTTTTAGCATTGTAATGGCTAGTACTCTAAGAAACATTCATGGTAAGAGATCTAATTTGCAATCTGAGTTTAATGGAAATGGAGGAAGTAAGAGAAGAAATCTTCATGATGATAAAGATCACAATGTTATTGGCTCAGAAGACACTGTGTATCGTTACTTATGCCCTGTGAAAAAGACTGGGAGCATTATAGGAAAAGGCGGAGAGATTGCAAAGCAGATAAGGTCTGAAACTAAATCAAACATGAGGATCAATGAAGCTGTACCTGGTTGTGAGGAGCGTGTTGTTACTATATATTCAACTAGTGATGAGTTAAACCATTTTGGAGATGATGGAGAGCTTGTTTGTCCTGCTTTGGATGCTCTTTTCAAGGTTCATGACATGGTTGTGGCAGACATTGATCATAATGATGATGATGATGATAATGATGAACTTGGTGAAAAACAAACTGTTACTGTGAGGATGCTTGTACCATCAGACCAAATTGGTTGTGTTATTGGGAAAGGAGGCCAAGTTATCCAGAATCTGCGTACCGAAACTAATGCTCAGATTCGTGTTATTAAAGATCATCTACCACCTTGTGCTTTGACTTCAAGTCATGATGAGCTTCTTCAGGTGAGAAACAAACACTCACAAGTCACAAAACTTCATTAATTAAGTAAAAGTAACAAAGTCATGAGTGTGTGTTGGTTATTTTTCAGATAATCGGAGAGCCTTTGGTTGTTAGAGAAGCTCTTTATCAAGTTGCTTCATTGCTTCATGATAACCCATCAAGATTTCAACATTCACTTTTGTCTTCTCCAATGCATCAACCTGGTGGAATGTTAATGTCTACAGCACTAAACAGAAACTATGCTTTACATAGAGACATAACAGATGCAAGAGAGTTTTGTGTTTGTTTCATCTGTCCAGCTGATAATGTTGGAGGTGTTATAGGTAAAGGTGGTGCTTTCATTAATCAGATCAGACAAGAAACTGGTGCTAACATTAGAGTCAATACCTCAGAAACTGATAAAGATGATTGCATCATTTTAATATCATCAAAAGAGGTAAAACTAATGATATTTTATATCATATTAAAACATTGGAATATTTGACTAACTTTTTTTGTATATAGTTTTATGAAGATCAATCTCCAGCTGTGAATGCAGCAATAAGGTTACAACAAAGATGTAGTGAGAAAGTGGGTAAAGACACAAATGATTCAACAATCTCAACTCGTTTACTTGTTTCAAGTTCCCAAATAGGTTGTCTCATTGGAAAAGGTGGAGCTGTTATATCTGAGATGAGGAGTGTAACAAGAGCAAATATACGTATTCTTCAAAAAGAAGATGTACCAAAAATTGCACGTGAAGATGAAGAGATGGTTCAGGTATGTGTTTGGTTGGGCTCGTTTATGTTATCTTTGTAAAACTAAGCTAATGTTTATATTGTTTGCTATGATTAGATTACAGGAAATCCTGATGCTGCTATGAAAGCACTTACACAAGTAATCTTGCGATTAAGAGCTAACTCTTTTGACATGGATCATGGACTTGTTTTGCTACCAACATCTTTTCCATATATCACTCAAGTGAATGAAAGTTCTAGCAAATCCAAATCCAACTACAGTAAACTGGTATGTACTTGTCCACAAGATTTGGTAATATGAAATGTTATATGCATCAATCAATCAAAATAAGCCAGCCACTTATGATTTGTTCTTGCAGAACTCAAATTCCAAGAGAAGAAACCATGTTTCTTAAATTGAGAAAACCCATCTTAGAAAGAAACATTGAGACTTGTGGAGTGGTCAACAGTTGCAAAAACTTCTGTGTTTAATAAAATGATGTTACTTGTAGAAATAAAAAAAAGTTGTCTGTGCAATTCATATAAATGTAAACAAGAGGGTTGTGTCTTCATTTTTTTTCTCCCTTTTTCTTTTACTTTCTACTTTGGTATACTGTTTGATTTACAGGAGTGTTTTTTTTCATTTCTATTTTTAGTAAACAACATTTCAATGTTTTATTGTATTACATATAAAAAGAGGGTTGTGTCTTCATATTTCTATTTCTAGTAAACAACATTTCACTTGTGGTTCAAGCTTATACTGTCTTTTTAATGGTGGTGAAGTGTGTCAATACTATTAAGCAAGAAACTCCACCACATTGTCTATCGATTTCAATGTCTTCTCGTAGTAGAGATACGATTCATACACCTTTGGCGTCCGTACGTAAAAATCCAACTACATTGTATCAAACAAAATATTATTAAAATATTGATCAAATTAAAAAAAATAGCGTTAGTAAATTTTTTTGTAACAATCAACTCTTAATACAAAAAATAGTAACTGATTAATTAACTATACCTCACTCATGTTTTCGACTAGCTCATTTGCTGCCTGAACGTAATCATTCCGACGATTCTCCGGCAAGATGTTCATAGCGTTGGTCAGATCCTGAGACAGATAAGCCTGTTTCAATCTTATATAGAATATAACGTACCTCCACGACATATGGTCCAACATCTCCCTCATGTCTCTTAATCCTTCTGCCGTCTGTTTTATACGCGCCGCCGCATCCTCTGGAGATAGCCCCGGCATAAAATATTTCTCCTTTATGAATGACCTTGTTCCCCATTTCTCCTGAGATAACGCTGATGACGTGGCAGCGCCGGCGCCCATGGTGGTGAATGTTATAAGTGACGTAAGGGTTCTCCGGCGTGTGAAAATGTCTTGGTTGGATTCTCCGGCGCAGCATAAGACAGAGAATGGTGGATTTAGACGGCGATGATAATATGGCCGGAGGATATATGGTGATGGAGTGTTGGTGGTGAAAGAGCTCATTTGATTTTCTTTGATTTTTTCTTTTTCCAAGGATAGGAAATGGTAGGAGCTCAGACTATTATCGTGTGCAGGAGAATGTTGGATATATATACTCGATGTCATCTTTTGCCACGTCGGATTTATCTCTAAAGTTTTATGTTTAATGAAAAAGTTTGAGAAATTATTTCGTAAACAAAACGACGTCGTTACATAATAGAATACCTTTTGGGTTTGTGATATTGACTTGGTCACCAAATCCGGTGAAAATGGAGCGGAGCCGAGTGGCCGGAGAAGCACCAACGCAAACCAGGATCCTGCTTGCGTCTTTATCTGCGATGGTCGCAGAGACAGTTACGTTTCCGATTGATCTCACAAAGACGAGAATGCAGCTCCATGGTTCGGGATCCGGTTCTGGTGCGCACCGGATTGGCGCCATTGGTGTCGTATCAGAGATTACGAGGCAGGAAGGAATGATAGGTCTATATAAAGGTCTATCTCCGGCGATTATAAGACACCTGTTTTACACACCTATCAGAATCATTGGATACGAGAATTTGAAAGGAGTCATCGTCAGATCAGAAGCTAACAACGGCGAGTCTCTTCCTCTCGCTACAAAGGCTTTCGTCGGAGGAATATCTGGTGTTATTGCGCAGGTAACATTGCTTCGTCATCCATGAATCTTTAGAGTCAGCCCCCTATAGAGTTTTTGGGTAAACTGATTTGCTGATCAGCCTAACAATCGCTTAGAGTAGAATTTTTAGTTATTAGAATTTAACAAATTTTTGGTACCAATATATGATATATTCAAATCTTGGATTGTTCAATGTGTTTCATAGATCCTTAAACCATATTGTGTTCATACTAGAAATGCAGGTAGTGGCTAGCCCAGCTGATTTGGTAAAAGTGAGAATGCAAGCAGATGGTAGATTGGTGAGTCAAGGTTTGAAACCGAGATACTCGGGACCAGTCGAAGCTTTCACCAAGATTCTACAATCACAAGGAGTAAAAGGGTTATGGAAAGGTGTTCTTCCGAACATCCAAAGAGCATTTCTAGTTAATATGGGAGAACTAGCTTGCTATGATCATGCCAAACACTTTGTCATCGAGAAAAAGATATCTGAGGATAACATTTATGCCCACACCCTTGCTTCTATAATGTCAGGTCTTGCTTCCACAACTCTGAGCTGTCCGGCTGATGTGGTGAAGACGAGGATGATGAATCAGGGTGAAAAGGTTGTGTATAGAACTTCTTACGATTGTTTGGTGAAGACGGTTAAGTTTGAAGGAATAAGAGCTTTATGGAAAGGTTTTTTCCCGACATGGGCACGGCTTGGACCGTGGCAGTTTGTGTTTTGGGTCTCTTACGAGAAGTTTAGACAACTCGCAGGGATATCTTCCTTCTAGACCCGAGAAATTTGGAAAGCAAATTTGAGATTTGGGTTCTTAGTTCTTACGCATCTTGTAAGAAACTTGAGAAGTGGCACATCCATCAACTTCTGAATTCTGATTTAAGATCAGACAAGATGAATTTGGGCCCAAAACGGTAGGCCCAATATTTATCATTACTCTAAAGATTTCAAATTGATTTTTTCGTGATCAAGTTAGTAAAATTAGATTGGGTATCCTAAGCAAACAATTATTATTATTAACTTTTTAGCAAACAATTATTATTATTAATTTTTTACCAAACAATTATTTATAAAGTAAGAACTTGATAAAATATTTGAATCCGACATAAATTACTAGGTATGACATATGTATACTGAAAATTTATATTAAAATGGGATATTATTGAATTTTAGTATTTGCGTATACTTTTTTAGGTTAGTAATTTTCGTGTAGTGTTCAACTATTAAGTAGAAAAAAATGCATTCATATATTTGTATTTAGATTATTTTTAGCTTAAAAAAAGAAATGTAGAGACTTGGCGCGTGAAATCGTTGCGTAAATCATATTGACGACATTTTCTTCTAATGTAGTACGTAATAAGGCAGACTAATGGGGAAAAAAAGTTAAAAAAACACAACTGTCTGTGTAAGAAAGTCTTCTCAGTAGATCCGGCTAATTAGACTTGAGAGTTGAGACTTCAGATTTGATTTGGCTCTGCAACGCCTTCGTTTTCTGGTAAAGTTTTAGAGACAAGATCCTCGAAGAAATTAAAGTACTTGTTTTTATTATTTCTGAAAACTATTTTGAATAGATAATGAAGATAATCAAATTTGGACGTAGTTGATAGTAAAAGGGATGAATCATCTTGTGTACACGCATAATTCAGTTCTCTTCAATCAAGACGTAACTGAACCATCTTGTTAGTTTAGCAGGTCAAGGTATAACATTGGACTTCTCTGTTTTTCTGGTCAACACATTGAACTTATTGTTGTTGTTGTTGTGTACGGAAAGACCTCTATTTTTTTCCAAATTCTCCATTGAAAATGACGGCATTGAATGGAGTTATGCCAACAATAGACATGCAAGAGGTTTCTGATGAAATTCTCAATCAAAAAATTCGTGAAGCGAGCGAGAGATGGGGATGTTTCAGGGTAATTAACCATGGAGTTTCATTGTCTTTGATGTCTGAGATGAAGAAGACTGTTATTGATCTCTTTCAACGTCCATACGAAGTGAAATTACTTAATACTGATGTGTTACTAGGAAGTGGTTACAGAGCTCCAGATCAAATCAATCCTTACTATGAAGCATTTGGTCTCTGTGACATTGCTTCTCCTCAAGCTGTCAATACCTTTTGTGACCAACTCGACTTGAAGCCATGGACACTTGTTCAGGAGTCTTTTTCCCCATAGACCCGTTACCAAACATGGCTACAAGCAATGGAAGATTATGCAATGTGAAGCATAGAATGCAATGCAAAGAAGCAACAATGAGGTTTTCTATTGCCTCGTTCTTATTAGGACCATTGGATACAGATTTGGAACCACCAAGTGAATTTGTCGATGCAGAACATCCACGACTATATAAGCCTATTAGTCACGAAGGGATACGAAATATTAGAATGACTATGAACTTGCATGATGGAGAAGCTCTCAAGCTTATAACATATGAAGGTATAGATAGATGAATAGTCTAAAATGCACTTTAAGATGATTGTGCTATGGAACCAAAAAATTGCAAAAGTCTTTGTCGAATTTTCCTAGCATAAGAAACAAAGATATATCTTTCTAATTTAAATAAATTGCTTATATTCCTCTAAATAGTGTTATTTAATTCAGATTTTTCCTTTATATATAGTATATAAATTAAATAATATTCTATTATGAATAATTTTAGAAACATAAATAATATTCTTATTTCTTTTGGGCCACACAATTTTAGAAACATAAATAATAATGTTGTTATGCATATTGAAAACCTGTTGTTTTCCAAGTGAATTATGTATCAACCAAAAACACGTGAAGGTACCAATATAATTGAGTGTTTAGCTGTCTCGATTACGACGTGAATTTGCCTTTTTCATATGTTTTTATCATTACACATGATTCATGCTTTGGATTCTTTTACCAAATTTCTATGTATTATGTTTTCATTTAGTTGTTTCCTTCACGTCTTTTTCGAATTTAATTTGATTGACGATTAGGGAGATATGGTAAGATTGCATAAGTGATGTATGACATAAAATAAGTTTTAAGTTACAGAATAAAATGATTTTGTTACCAATATATCTTTGGTCTTACGTCATTACTTATGTCATTATGTGGGAGGATATACTCTTATTTATAACATTGGACAAGGTTGTGTTGAAAATAGCTAAGAACCTACTTTTTCAACCTTATCATTACCAAAAATATCTCCGAGAAAGATCATATAATGGTGAAATCCAATGAAGTCATTCCCACAATTGACTTGAGTGAGGGTTCTAATAAGTTAGTGAATCAACAAATTCGTGAAGCAGGTGAAAAATGGGGATGTTTCAAGGTGATAAACCATAGAGTTTCTTTATCTTTAATGGCTGATATGAAGAAGACTGTTAGAGATCTCCATGAACGTCCATTTGAGATAAAAAGACGAAACACCGATGTATTACAAGGAAGTGGTTACAAGCCTTTAAGTGATCTGAATCCTTTATATGAATCATTTGGTCTTTTTGACATGTCTTCTCCTCAAGATGTCATTAACTTTTGTAACCAACTCGAAGCCTCTACGGACCAAAGGTTTCTTCTTTTAACTTTTGTCTTAAACGTCATTATATAGTTGTTGTGATCGGATTTTGATTTGTGTTGTTTTGCAGAGAGACTATGCTGAATTATGCTAAAGCTATTAATGGTCTTGCAAGGGAACTAGCAAGAAGATTTGCAGAGAGTTATGGAGTAGTGGATACACATTTTTATAGAGGATGGCCAAGTCAATTTCGAATGAATAAATATCATTTTAACCCGGAAACAATTGGAGAAACGGGTGTGATATTACATACGGATCCTGGATTCTTGACGATTCTTCAAGGTGATGAGGATGTTCGTGGGCTTGAAGTCATGGACAAGTCTTCAGGATCTTTTTTCTCCATCAAAACGTTACCGAATACTCTTCTTGTCAACCTTGGTGACATGGCTACGGTAAGATGAAGACATCGTCACTATTATTATATAGTTAAAACATGTTTGAAACAATGATATTAAATTTTCTTGTTGAAACTTGTGTGACAGATATGGAGCAATGGGAGGTTGTATAATATGAGGCATAGAGTGAAATGCATAGATCCAAAAGTGAGGTTTTCTATCTCCTCGTTCTTGTTAACACCAATGGATAAAGATCTTGAAGCTCCAGATGAACTTGTGGATGCTGAACATCCACGACTTTACAAGCCTATCAGCGATAAAGGGCTAAGAAAGATTAGAATTAGCATGAATATGCATGATGGTGAATCTCTCAAGTTTATAACTATGAAAGACGTAAATGCCGTCTCAAAGATAGATTAAGGTGGCTATTACACAAACCAAAATATGTCCTAAAGTTTTTGTTTTTACATTTCTCTAATAATGACAAATAAAGATGCATTTTCATTCTCATGATTTTTTATTTGTTTAAGAGTGGATTAGTTTATAAAGTTTATGACGTTTATAGTAAGTATCATGGTTTGTATTTCAGGTATACAGCATTAAATAGTTCGAAGTGCTTAAGCGTTTATAACTGGTGAGTGGTGACCATCATCAAGTAATAACATGTAACATTGTAAGCGTTTTTGTGATTCTTGCGAACGTATAAGGTGTAACTTTTTTGTTGTTGCTACGTAGAGTTTTATTCAAGTTTTGTAGGCAATGGAGATTCAAGATTCTCTATAAATCTTCTGGGGAATCAAATAGCTTAACCCCAGAAATCCGATCTTCACAAGGCTTTACGAAAGGCACGATTCTTTTCCATGTTTCAGTTCCCAAATTTGCTTCACAAACATTAAACAGAGGAGGAGAATGAAAACAAGGCTCCATTGACAATGCACGACCACAAGGTGGATCAGGAGTTGTATAGTTCACTGGCTTGTAAAGTATCCATGGCTTTAATCCTCCAAGACCTTGAGCAACATATCCAAATGTAGACCAAGCACTTGTGACAATCTTATCAGTTAAGCTTAGAAGGTACATCTCAGCCAATGCCTTTTGGTTGTGATGCTTGTTGTCTCTTAGTTGTTGCATTTCTTGACTTGGTTGGTAAACTCCAATTATGTCTCCTGTGGAACTCAATCGTTCCCAATATAAACTCTTTAAGTTATAAGAGTAGTCTGGATTCAGAGATGTGACAAGAACAGCTTTAAGTTTAGGAGTTTTCGATATATTCATGACTTGTGTTTCATCTTGTGCAACTTCTGTTTCTGGTAACAGTTTCTCTCTTTGTGTACAAGACACAATCTGATTCATTACATGCTTGTAAGACCTCTTGGCATGGAAAACTCGTATTTGAATACCGAGTCTCTCGTCTGCTCTTGATAAGTAAGCATTGTAGAATCTATTGACCAAACCCCAAACTTGGTTAGTAGGGTGAATAAGATACCTAACCAAATGATGAAATATGGTTTCTTTCTGTGGGAATAGCTTAATAAGTTCTGACTTGAAACTAGGGTTTAACCATAGAAATGGGATAAAGTAATTAGCTGATTTGACTATTAGCCAAGGAACTTTCTTGATTAAAGATTGATCTCCTTCACAGAAGAACATCTGGTCATAAGCTCCATAGTCGTAAACAAGATGGAGGTAAAGGTATGATGTGAATCTTTCTTCTGTGGAGTAACTAATGTGATGATGCTTCAACATGTTACCGTAAGATCTTGGTGAGTGCACATTAAACCTATCTAGCTGATTTGTCAATGGAAAATCCAGTGGAAGTAACCATGAAGTACCTGGAAAAGGCTCACAGAAGAGATCTCTTATACCATATCTTTGGTCAACAAGAATGACCTTATCTGTCAAGAGAGCATAGAGAAACACAGAAACCAAAGAGAGTATTCTGTTTCCAAGACCAGCCAGTGGAACCCACACAATGTATTGACATAACTCATTAGAGCTGCTTGTAAGTTTGTCGTGATCAAGAAGTTTTATTGATCTCTTGTAAGCTTCTGTGCCTGGACCGCAACGCTTGTGAAGCTTCTCGTAGCTTCTAAGCTTAGAGATGAGATATGGAGAAGGCTTGTAAGGTGATGGTTTACGATATAACGAAGATTGATACCTACTTAGACAAGAACTTTCTTTAAACTCTGAATCAAGAAGCCCTCCTAACAGTTTATCTCTTGGTTTTTGAAAATCCTTTGAACATTTTTTTGTTTTCAAAGGAACAGAAGCAAAGATAGATGAGTGATTGATTGTACCGGTGGTAGCCATATTTGGTGGGGCAAGATCCAACGGCTGGCGATTGAAGTTGTTAGAGAAAGCAAGTAGAAGCACGGAGCAGAGCATAAAGCAAGCGATGAATGTTCTGATGGACTGCATCGTACCAGATCTCATTAAAGATTCGCCGGAGATCAATACAGAGCTGATGTGTTCTCTGTTTTTTATTAACTCTGATTTGTATGTTCAGTTATGTTAGTTGAAAGCGAGGGAAATGGACTCAAGCTCTCATATCAAACCACTTTTTATTTTCTTTTACTTTAGATAGTAATTTCATTACATAAGTATATATAAGGATCGATAACGAACAAGTTTGTCTTGTAGTGACGAGTTTGGAGAAGAGGAGCCATCAAAAGGTAAAGGAAACAAAATCTAGAAAAAGTGATGTTTTGATCATTTCTTCTTTCCACATATAAACACTATCAAAGTAATATTTTTAGAAGCATTCCGATATTGAAATCTTAACCTTAAGGATCTTTAATTACATAACTTGTTTTAGCATTTAAATTTCCTTGGACCCACATTGCCTCATAAGCTAACTAGTCCGAAATGAACATGTAACATTTGGATACGTTTTGTGGACATATATAAACATAAAAATGGGAGTTGTTAATTTTTTTCCAAATTAAATACTTATGTAATTTGGTTTCAAATAAAATATTTAAGTAAATAGACAACAAATTTCCTTTTAGGGACAATTGGTGAAATAATTGACATGAAAATCAATTTCAAACTTTTATAGTTTGACAAAATATATTAAAATTTGTGTGTATATATTTTTCTAGAACAAACAATGAGTTTTTTTTTTTGCCGTCGCAAACAATGAGATAAATCTACAAACTTTGGTGATTATTTCATAAGGAACTTGCTAGGCAACAAAAATCTTAATAATGAATATAGAAGAACATAGAAGAAGATGAAGTCTTACAATCAAAGTTCATCTGAGACGTGAACAATCTTAAGTCCTGAAAACCAATCCTCACAATACTTAACAAAAGGAGTTATTTTGATTGTCTTGGCTTGACAACCATTTAGTGGAGCTCTAAGAAAACAAGGCTCCATTGACATTGCTTTAACACATGGTGGATCAGGAGTTATACGGTTTCTTGGTTCATAGAGTATCCATGGTTTTAATCCTCCAATACCTTGAGCTACATATCCAAATGTTGACCTTGTGCTTGTCACAAGTTTATCACTTAGGCTTAGGAGATAGATCTCGGCTAGGGCCTTTTGATTGTGAAGCTTCTTATCTGATTGTTGTATCCTTTCTCCACTTGGCTGATAAACTTCAATCATCTCTCCTGTTGAAGTAGGTCGTTCCAAAAACATGTTCTTTAGGTTATCAGAGTACTCTGGATGTAGAGATGTGACCAGAACAGCTTTGAGTTTGGGGACTTTTGATGTGTTAGTGACTTGTGATTCTGGTGAAACCAATACAGGTAACAGTTTCTCTCTTTGTGTACATGATAGGATCTGGTCCATCACATGCTTGAAATATCCAGAAGGCGTGCCAAATACTCGTATTTGAAGCCCGAGTATCTCATCTGCTTTGGATAAGTAAGCATTGTAGGATCTTGTGACCATATCCCAAACTTGGTTTGTTGGGTGTAAAAGATACCTACTCAAATGGTGGAAGGTGGTATCTTTCTGTGGAAATAGCTTGAGGAGTTCGGTTTGGAAACTAGGAATCATCCATAGAGATGGAACATAGTAAAGGTTGGATTTGGTAATGAGCCAATGGGCTTTACCAATGATAGCTTGGTCTTCTTCACAGAAGAACTTCTTATCTTGATCTCTAGAATCATGGAAAATATCAAGATAAAGGTATGATGGTATTGTAGTTGAGTTAATGGTATGATTCTCTAACATTGTTCCATAACAATGCGGGTGGTTCCTTCCATAGCTATCTAACTGATCCGTCAATGGAAACTCAAGAGGAAGTAACCAAGAAGTACCAGGGAAAGGCTCACAGAAGAGTTCAGTTATATCATTCCTTTGGTCAACAAGCATGACTCTTTCTGTCAAGAGAGCATAAAGGAAAAGAGAGACCAGAGAAAGTATTCTGTTTCCTAACCCAAACATAGGCATCCACACTACATATCGACACTCATCATCACCAGAGGTTCTTACACCATCATTACCAAGATTCTCTATAGCTCTCTTGTAAGCATCTGTACCTGGACCACAACGCTTATGAAGCATCTCATATCCTCTAAGCTTAGAGATGAGATAACCAGATGGCTTATATGGTGAAGGCTTACGCTTAGACTGATCATACCTACTTAAACAAGATTCCTCATCAAACTCTCTAGTAAGAAACCCACCTAGTAGTTTCTCCCTTGTTTGTTTAGAATCATTTGAACCTTTTTAAGAAGATAAAAGAAGTGAGATCTTATGTTTTCTTTTGAAATAAATTAACACAAAAAAGATGAAGAATCATATTACCAATGAAGATGTTAAAGGCTGGTAGTAATATCATAGTGCAAATTACTAAGGAAATGGTTATTGTTATGGTGAGCTTCATCATATTGGAGATGTCTTCTGCTTTGTTGCATGTATGATGTTATTGGTTCTGGTTTCAGTATAAATGAAATAGAAAATGAAATGTCATTTTGTGACTATGAAGAGGTGAAGGAGACATAATTTAATAGGTGTATCACTATCTTCATATATTAGGAAAGTGTATATCACAATTTATGATTTGTTGATATGTTTCAATATTACTTTCTGTTAATTATTTTTTATTATATGCTCTTCTTAATTATTAAAGATTATATATTTATGGAATGCAATATACAAATTTATTTCCAGTAAAATTTTAAAATTTAAATATAGTTTATATAACCTATATGAGAATTAAAGCTTGAGATCAGTAAGGAGCTGATGTATTCTCTGTTTCAGTTTACTCTGATTTGGATGTTCAGTTATGAAACCACTTTTTATCTCTGACTTTGGATTAGTCATAACGAAAAAGTTTTGTCTTGTAGTGACGTGGATCAATATGTCACTTTAGGAAAGTGTTATATCATAATTTATGATTTAGTAATATGTTTCTATTTTACTTTTTTGTTAATGATTGTTTACTATATACTTTTCTTGATTATTAACTTTTTATATACAAAAAAGTTATTATATATTTATAGAACATAATATACAAATTAGTTTTTAATAAAATATAAAAATGAAATATAGTTTATATAAATTAGATGAGAATTAAAGCTTGAGAACAGAGGATCCATAAAGCTTGAGAACATATTAATAATACAGAATATGAAATTGTAAACTATAAGATATTCCATTAAGCATACAAATTTTATTCCTATGTAATTAACAAAAACCGAACATGAACTAATATTATGATTATTATAAATGAAAATAAAAGAGAGCATTAATAGAAAAGATCTACAACTCATCAAATAGTTTAAGCCCATCGTTTCCAAGATCCTCACAATGCCTTACAAAAGGAACAACCTTACCCGAGTTAGTTTCCCATTCAGGTTCACATCCATGAGACGGTGGAGTAAGGTGACAAGGGTCCATCGACGTGGATCGAACACACGGTGGATCAGGAGTATGACCACCCGTTGGCTGATAAAGTAGCCATGGCTTTAACCCTCCAAGACTATGAGAAACGTATCCAAATGTAGACCTTGCACTTGTGACTATGTTATCTGTTAAACTTAGAAGATACATCTCGGCAAGAGCTTTTTGGTCGTGAAGCTTCTTGTCTGTTTGTTGAACTCTTTCACCACTTGGCTGATAGACTTCTATGATCTCTCCTGTCGAAGTTGGTTTTTCCCAAAACATGTTCTTTAAGTTATCAGAGTACTCTGGATACAGAGATGTGACAAGAACACCTTTAAGTTTTTGTTTTGTTGATGTATTGACTTTTGCTTCTTCTTGTGTAGCTGGTTCAGGTAAAAGCTTCTCTCTTCTTGTACAAGATACGATCTGATCCATTATATGTTGGTAATATCCAGCTCTGTTTCCGAAAACCCGTATTTGAATCCCGAGCGTCTCGTCTGCTCTTGATAAGTAACCATTGTAGGATCTTGTGATCAAGCCCCAAACTTGATTGGTCGGGTGAAAAAGATACCTAGCCAGATGATGAAAGACAGCTTCCTTCTGCGGGAACAGCTTCATTAGTTCGGTTTGGAACGTTGGATTCAACCATAAAGATGAAACAAAGTAGACGTTGGCTTTAACAATCAACCAAGGAACTTTGTTGATCATTTCTTGATCTTTTTGGCAGAAGAACATCTTATCATTATCCCTTGAATCATGAAGAATGTGAAGATATAGATGCCGCGGGATTAAACTCGAGTTGATAGCATGATTGTTCAACATGGTTCCATAACAACGAGAGTATCCTTTGCTGTAGCCATCAATCTGTTTCATCAATGGGAAGTCAAGAGGAAGTAACCATGAAGTACCTGGAAATGGCTCACAGAAGAGATCATTTATATCTTTGGTTTGATCAACAAGAACAACTCTTTCTGTTAAGATAGCGTAGAGGAATACAGAAGCAAGAGTAAGTATTCTGTTTCCAAGCCCGTAAACCGCAACCCACACGATGTATTTGCATTCACCAACAGATGTGTTAGCATAATTCTCATTATCATCAGCAAGATTCTTTGTTGCTGTGTTGTAAGCATCTGTGCCTGGACCGCAACGCTTGTGAAGCTTCTCATAACTTCTTAGCTTTGAGACAAGATACTCAGAAGGCTTATATGGTGAAGCTTTGCGATACAACAAAGATTGTTGATACCTACTCAAGCAAGAATCTTCATCAAAATCAGCTGTTAAAAGCCCTCCTATAAGTTTATCCCTCGGCTTTTCAGATTCCTTTGATTCTGTTACAAGAAAATGAAAACATGAATCCTTTAAGTAAAAAAAAAAAAAAAAGATTGATGGTTTTTTTTGGTTACCTTTGATTGTAAAATCAAGAAGTTGATTGTTGAAGATGTTTGATTTCAATAGTAACAATAAAGACCAAATAAACAAACCACTAATGATGAGTGTTGTCAGAATCTTCATCTTCCAACTAAGTGTCCTAAAAGCTTCACTAGATGTCTGAAATATATGATACATGATGAACTTAGTTTGATCAGTTATAACTAAGAGATGATTCAAAAAGAGTTATATATCTAACGTCATTACAAAGGTGAAGAAGAAACTCTTGAATATTCTAATGTGTTACTGTTAAATTGTGTCTATCATCAACGAACTATACATTTATTTAATGTAAAAAAGTCTTTGATCTTTGATTTACGTGAATCATCAAATTGTTTTGCATATATATAACCAATGAGGGAGTTGTCATGATTCATGTATTATTTTTCAATTGACAAATCATATACGTTTTCTATATTAAAATAATAATTTAGGTCAGATCCGAAAGTTCGCATTGTTGACTAAGAATAAATAAAGTCAACAAATTCGATTTGATTTTTTTATCTAATTGATAGGGAGATTCAAGTTTCTTTCTCTTAAAACAAACTCAAAGTCGTTTACTCTGTTTCCAATGTATTAAAAATAAAATATAAAAACCTATTATTACTTATAAATAATAAAATAAGAACCTATTATTTATAATATTCATAACATACCTTTATGCATTGATAAGTTGGTGGTTGTATTGATCTTTGACAATATGTTTGTTCTCTAACACATGAATCTGTTAGCTTCTTGGTCTCCATAACGTTTATCAAACTATTATAAAACCAAAAAATATATTTACTAAAAACACAAATAAATTAAGGAACATTCATGAACAGCAAAAGAAACTCTCCATTTTTTAATCAGAGAAATGTTAATCAAAGACAAAAGAGAAAAAAAACAGAGGATACGTTTCAAAAGAAACTCAACAAGATAACCTAATATAACGTTACGAAAATTAATGAGATTAATCACTATATTTTTAATAAGGTATACTGGAATTCTAATAGGTAAGGTAATATTTTGTTTTTAATTTAGGTAAGATAATATTATTGACTAATTTTTTTCTAGGTTCAAATTTATGTTAGGGTAATAACATTTTGCATTTAAATATAATATATAATATATAATATATAAATATATAATTGATTTTTGATTTATCTTTCTGAAATTTGGATAACAATATTTCTAATAAATCAGTGTTTAATTCATTTTCAAAATATATAATTCTCATGTCCAAAAAATGAAGGTTTATGAGTTTTATAACATACAATCTCTTTATGTCTTCATGTAATAACAGTTACAGAAAAAAAAAAAATTAATTTCACATGTATACTATTATATGATCAATCACTGGTTGGAGCACAAATCCGACGATGGAGATCTTTCCTTAACATACTATAACTCAATGTTTGGTATCATCAACTAGCTTAAGCCCATATTTCAGATCCTCACAGTGTCTCACAAAAGGAACGATTTTGGCAGTGTTAATTATATTATTGGCTTCACATCCATGAGCTGGAGGGTTATGGAAACAAGGCTCTATGGAGACACCACGAGCACATGCTGTATCAGGGGTTTTGAACTTCTTTGGTGCGTTGAGTATCCATGGCTTTAATCCTCCAAGACCTTGAGCAACATATCCAAATGTAGAACAAGAACTTGTGACAAGTTTATCAGTTAAACTTAGTAAGTACATCTCAGCTAGGGCCTTTTGGTCATGAAGCTTCTTGTCTGTTTGTTGAACCCTTTCTCCAGTTGGCTGATACACTTCAATTACCTCTCCTGTTGAAGTGGGTTGTTCCAAGTACATGTTCTTTAGGTTGTTTGAGTATTCTCGATACAGAGATGTGACCAGAACAGCCTTGAGTTTAGGAGGTTCTGATGTATTAGTTATCTGTGATTCTTCTTGTGAAACTGCTTCAGGTAACAGTTTCTCCCTTTGTGTACATGATACAATCTGATCCATAACATGTTGGAATTTATTTTCTCTACTGAAAACCCTTACTTGAATCCCAAGTATCTCGTCAGCTCTTGATAAGTAAGCATTGTAGGATCTAGTGACCATACCCCAAACTTGGTTTGTTGGGTGTAAAAGATAGCGAGCCAGGTGATGGAAGACAGTGTCTTTCTGTGGGAAAAGCTTGATTAGTTCAGTTTGGAAACTAGGGTTTAACCAGAGAGATGGAATAAAGTAAAGGTTGGATTTGATAACAAGCCAGGGGACTTTGTTGATTAAAGATTGATCATTTTGGCAGAAGAACATTTTGTCTTGCTCGCTGTAATCATGAATAAGATGAAGATAAAGATGCGATGGGATAGTACTAGAATTAATGGTATGATTCTTCAACATTGTCCCATAACAGAGTGGATACTCCTGGTTGAAGCTATCTATCTGACCCATCAATGGAAAATCAAGAGGAAGTAACCAAGAAGTATCAGGAAAAGGCTCACAGAAGAGATCACTAATATCCTTGCTTTGGTCAACAAGAATGATTCTATCTGTCAAGAGAGCATAGAGGAAGACAGAAGCAAGAGTAAGTATTCTGTTTCCAAGTCCATAACCAGCTACCCAAACAATGTATTTGCATTCACCAACAGTTCTGTTTCCGATCTCATGATCATGACCAAGATTCATTATTGATCTCTTGTAAGCATCTGTGTCTGGACCGCAGCGTTTGTGAAGCATCTCATAGTTTCTAAGCTTAGAGATAAGATATTGAGAAGGCTTGAAAGGAGAGAGCTTGCGATACAAGGAAGACTGAGACCTACTCAAGCAAGAAGCCTCATCAAAATCTGCTGTTAAAAGCCCTCCTAACAGTTTATCCCTAGGTGTCAGGGAATACTTAGAATCTATTACAAGAAAATGAGATACTAAGTCAAAAGGAGCATAAATTTCTGAATATTAAACCCAAAAGATTGAATAATATGTACCGTTGATCGTTCCTCCAAGAGGCTGGTGTTTGAAGATGTCGGTGAATGATAGTAACATCAATGAGCAAAGTAGTAAGCAAGTGAAGATTGTTAACGTGAGCTTCGTCTTCATACTAATAGCCCAGAAAAGCTTCACCGGAGATTTGGAATAGTTGATGATAGATACTTCCATGTATTTTAGTTTCAGTTATTAGTTGGAGTTAATGTTTACAACTCTTATATTTTAATTTTAGTTTGAATTATTATGTTTGAGCAAATATTAAAATAATGATTAATTAATATCTTTATTTTCCTTTATTACATCATTGACCAATTGATGTGAGCGCACGTCAATGGCACATCTCCATAAACATATTCCCCCATATGACACCATTGTAATTTTTTTAATCATATATTAACCCAACCTAGGTTTGACCCAATTCGGGTCC
>KE158968.1:174030-197606 GCA_000411055.1 Leavenworthia alabamica | reverse complement strand
GTAGTCTAGCTGGTTAGGATACTCGGCTCTCACCCGAGAGACCCGGGTTCGAGTCCCGGCAACGGAGTTAAATTTTTATTTAGTTTACCTTTAAGTGAGGGTAAATTCGTCATTAACCTAAAAGAAGAAGCCCTAGTTCCTTTTTTCATATAAATTATCACACACTACGCAGCCGACGCTATGAGTCTGCAACTCTTTTGCTCATCTCCCTCGATCTCAAATCCCTAATCCTGAGATGGTACACTTTCATTCTCTGATCATTGAATGGTTGTATCGTCCCTTAACTTAGATTTTGTTTTTGTGATTTAATTTGTGTTGACGTGATGATACAGGCGTCAGAGAAGAAGCTCTCAAACCCTATGAGGGATATTAAAGTTCAGAAGCTTGTTCTTAACATCTCTGTTGGTGAGAGTGGTGATCGTCTCACTCGTGCCTCCAAGGTTCGTTCTTTGTTTCCCATTGAAAAAAAGTCGAGACTTTTTGCTTGTTAGCATCATTGAAATGTGTTTAGTTCATAGACTGTAGCTGAGTAATTTCTGAATAATTTGAATTGATATAAACCTTTGAAATTTTGATTCTTTCCACTTTATGAATCGAGGGTTTTGGTAATTATAGGTGTTGGAACAGCTCAGTGGTCAAACCCCTGTGTTCTCTAAGGGTAATGAGAGAATATTAACACTGAATCTTCTATTAAGGATTCTAAAGTTTGATTTTTGTGTAGTGATGATTGTAATGTCTGTGTTGTTGTATAACAGCTAGGTACACTGTGAGGTCTTTTGGTATCAGACGTAATGAAAAGATTGCTTGCTATGTTACTGTTAGAGGTGAGAAGGCAATGCAGCTGCTTGAGAGTGGCTTGAAAGTTAAAGAGTACGAGCTTTTGAGGAGAAACTTCAGTGACACTGGTTGTTTTGGATTTGGTATTCAAGAGCATATTGATCTTGGAATCAAGTAAGTGTTGTGTGATATAGAGAGATTGGTAATTTAGTAAAACAAGTAAGTGTTTTCTCATTGTTGTGTGTTTTCTCTTAGGTATGATCCTTCTACTGGTATCTATGGTATGGATTTCTATGTGGTTCTTGAACGTCCGGGATACCGTGTTGCTCGTCGTCGTAGATGCAAGGCTCGTGTTGGGATTCAACATAGAGTAACAAAGGATGATGCCATGAAGTGGTTCCAAGTTAAGTATGAAGGTGTTATCCTCAACAAGTCTCAGAACATCACTGGTTGAAGTGTTTTTTGTTTTCATTTTATTTTGCTCTGTTTCAAGTTCTTATATTTGCGTCTCTGGATTAGTAAGGATTTGTTGTTCTTGTTACTATTTTGACTTTGGTTGGTTTAGAATCTTAAGTTACCTCCGAGATATGAACTATTTTTGTTTTTTGTTTTTTGTTTGTTATCAATTCTAAACTTTTCCAGAATTTAGATATTAGTTTGATCGCAATGATTTGTGAAAAGTCAAAACTTGAGATACATTGAAAAATGTTGTTTATATTTCTCTGGTGAAAAATTGAACTCTTTCATGTAATTGTTACCAGCCCGGTTTAAGGGTTAACCGGTCCTGATGAAATCATTTAATTGAGAAATAGAACATGAACAAGTTGGATTTTTGTTGGAGCAGTATTGTTCTTCATGATAGTATCATTGTTTCAAAGGGAAACATAACTATCATATGTAATGTACTCGATTAGTTTAGTTTACTAAAATATTAAATATTTATTATAACCAATTAAATGAAACAATAATATAATAGCACATGTTCATTAGTAATTCCAAAATCTAGTCTACTCTATATATATATGATATTATTTTTACGTGAAAAAGAAGATATATTTTTTTTTAATCCAATAGTTAGAACTTAGACCTAAATGGTCAATAGGCTCCTTAGCATTCAAAAACTGTATTATATTTTTTTGTTGACCAAGTTAATATACTTTATGAAAAATCAACTAAATATATAACAATAATGAGTTATTAACACATTAAAAACTTACAATAAATTCCAACTAGCGTTTCAGAAACATTCAACTATGTTTACCTCAAATTCAACATCTCATTTGTAACGTCAACAAAGATAAACTTTCTCACATTTTATTTACTTTATATTCAATCTAATATTAAATTTATATCAAATTAAACCTTACTAAATATATATATATAAACAATTAATTTAAAGTAACATCAATAAAATCCAACTAGGAATTTTTTCATTGTGTAAAAGTTTAAACTTCAAACTTTTTTTTTAATTTTCCTTGCATTGTATTTGAGATATTTCTCAAGAAAAGCACCAAAAATGACTAAGCATTTTAAGAATTAATTACTTCATTAAATATTAAAATCACACTAATGCTACCAACAAACTCAAAACGTTAGATTTAAATTCCATAAAAAATTAATGAGGGTATAGTAAAATCACAAATTAAATATCTCTCTTTCTTCTCATAACCTTACAAATACGAGAAAGAACAAAACATACAACAAAAACACAAAAAGACTAAAGTGTTCACTTTTTTTATACTAATTAATTAGTTTTTTTCTTCATTCCAAACATAATGGAAAATTTCATTGACCAAAGTGACATTGTTCCTCTAAACCAAACCATCTTCAGACAAGATCAAGAATACATGAAACAAGAACATTATCCATTCGAAGTCATTGACCAATCAAAACCCACAAGCTTCCTTCAAGATGGCTCTACATCTTCAAATCCTTTGTTTATCCAAACGACGTCGTCTTATATCAACAATGCTCCTTTCGAGCATTACTCATACCAAGACAACATGGTTGAATACTATGAATCTAAACCAAACTGGATGAATCATCATCAATTCCAAGCTAAGGAAAAATCATACTTCACTCGTAATCATCATCAACAGATCAGTTTGGTTGATGAACATGATCATATGGATATGGAACAAAACAATAGGTTAATGATGAGGATGATCCCTGTTGATTACCCTAATAAAGTGACCATTAAACCAGTGAACTACATTATACCAGATGAAATTTCATGTGTCTCTGCAGGTAATGAGTGTCATAGAGCAACAAGTTTCTTTAAGACAAAACCATTCTTCACAAGAAAGGTGTCTTCGTCGTCTTTATCATCATCATTGAAAGAAAAGAAAAAGTCAACTTTAGTCAAAGGACAATGGACTTCTGAAGAAGACAGGTTCGTACGTTATTAATTAATATATGAAAGCTTAAAAATATATTAACACAATAAATAATTTTTATGTTTATATTATTGCATTATTACAAAGATTATAACATTCACATATTTTGAGGAACAGTAATAAATATAATATGAATTTTGTGACAATCGGGTTTTAATTAGATATTTTAAGTTTATTTTTATTTTTCTGTTAAAATTTGTTTGTTAAATAAAATACTCCCTCTGTTTATAATTCTATGATTTTTTAAGATTTTTATTTGTTGATTTTCTAGATTTTCTGTTTTATTTTTATTTATAAGTTGTAAAGTTAAAAATACAACAATTATTTAAAAATTACTATTGGTTTAATTATTATAATAATTTTAAATATTTTTTTGGTGAGAGAATAAAGTGTATTAAAAATAATAATACTTATTTTTTAATTTTCTTAAATTTCCTAAACATCAATATTTTAAAAACAGGAAGAATATGAATTTATGATAATGCAGTTTCTAATTAGTTACATATATATAAGTTTAATTTGTTAAATTAAGTTTTAATTGTTTTTGCTAATAGGATATTGATTCAACTAGTGGAGAAGTATGGATTACGTAAATGGTCTCATATTGCTCAAGTGTTACCAGGAAGAATCGGGAAACAATGTAGAGAAAGGTGGCATAACCATTTAAGACCTAACATTAAGGTAACATCATGTAATAATAATTAACGAAACTAATGACAAATATGAATTAATTTAATTATTATTATAGAAAGAATCATGGAGTGAAGAAGAAGACAAAGTGTTAATACAATTTCACAAAGAAATAGGAAACAAATGGGCTGAGATAGCTAAAAGACTCCCTGGAAGAACAGAGAACTCAATCAAGAACCATTGGAACGCTACAAAACGAAGACAATTCTCTAAAAGAAAGTGTAGATCTAAGTATCCAAGATCTTCACTGTTGCAAGATTACATTAAGAGTTTGAATTTGGGAGTTTTGTTGGCTTCATCTGTTCCTGCAAGAGGTAGACGTAGAGAGAGTAACAAGAAGAAGGATGTTGTTGTTGTCAGTGATGAGACTTATGAACAAGACAGGATTGTTCCTGAATGTGTAGTTGCTGATGATTTTGGATTCAATGAGGAAGGTTGTAGCGTTGACTTTTTGCTTGATGTTGATGCTTTTGTTCATGGAATTTGATTTTGTATTTTTTTTGTTTGTTTCAGCTTTAATGTTTTTTTTTCCACTAAACTTTATATAGTTTTCAATAAATTTGAAAAAACTATAGATTATTTTGATTTTTAATAAGTTGAAATAATAGAAACCTAACTTGTGGAACAAGTAACCATATGAGATAACTTCTTTTTTTTTTTTTTTTTCACTCAATGAGATAACTTCTATTACCAGAGATAAAATGGTGATGTCTTTGTTTCAACATCATCAAAAACATTATCTGAGAAATATAAATACCTAACTATAAAATACTCTTTTGAACAAATTTTTTTGCAATGTTAGAACAATACTCATGTCTTTGCATCTTCACACATCTCAGCTTCCTTTGGTCAAGCAAATATATACACCAAAACCATCTCTCAAATCAACAAAAACCACTTCTAAACTATGCTCACGTATGTTTTTAGGGTTTAGTAATTCTTGACTTACATAAAGTTTTAGGGTTTCTAAGTCTCTGTGGAAACAACTCTATTTGACATTTCTAAGCTTGACCAAGAAGAAGATTGTAAATTTCTACAAGAAACAAGATAAATAATAAAACTAATATATCCAACTATTCCAGCAAAAACCAAGAACCCAACAAGAAACCCTTCAACTGCAGCCATGAAGAAATCAAGAAGAAGATAACCATTTATCATCATCACAAACACAGCTACTATCCAAGCTAGCTTCTACAAGAAAGATCCAATAAAAAAAACTCATATAACAATCTCAAAAACCTCATTAAAGATTCAAGAAAAAGCATCTTTACCTCAAGTGAAGGTCCAATCTTGAATACACCCATGATATGTTCTTTAGAAGCCATAGTTAAAAGAGGTATAACAGCAAAAGGAATCTGCATGGATTGAAGAATGTTAAGCCACTCGTTTAAAACATCAAGTGAGCCTTCTGATGTGTTAAACACAATAGCTACAATCATTGTAGGTACAATAGCAAAGCTTCTTGTTATAAAAGCTGATAACCATTGTTCCATTTGAAGATCTAAGAACCCTTCCATTATAAACTGTCCAGCATAAGTTCCAGTTATAGTACTACTTTGTCCAGCAGCTAATAAACCTATTCCCCATATGTAAAGTATAGGGAAGACACCTCCACCATACTTTTCTTGCAAGTAATGTCCTGCGTTAACTAAACCTATACTATCAGCTTGTTTGGTTCCATAAAAGCCTTTTGCAAAAACTGTTGTTACAAAAAGATTGATCATGAAGGAAACAAAAAGCGCGGCTGTTGATTCGATGTTATAGTAGTTAAGAGCTTCTTGAACTCTGTTTATGTCCTTTGGATTTGTCTTTCTTGATTGTACTAAAGCTGAATGCAAGAACACATTGTGAGGTGTTATTACGCAACCTACAACTCCAACAGCTTCTCTTATTGTCTTTGATCCGAGTTTCGGAACAAGAATGCCTTTCAAAATGTTAAAAGCAAATCAGAAATGGCAACATAAGTAGAGAGATTTACAAGTTCTAGAGATTTAAAAGTAAGTACCTATGAATAGTTCTTCAATGCTTGGTTTAGTTTCATTGAACATCCAAGCAAATGAAAGAGCCATTGTCGCAATCAAAACCGCAAAAAGACCTTCTAATTTCCTCATTCCACATTTCTCCAAATACGAAATCAAGAAGCTGTTTTTAACAAGACAACACAAAGCTCAAATGTTTTGAATCTATTCTTTAATTTTTTTTAACCTAACTTGCTTACCAATCAAACGAAGTAATGATAACACCAAGCCAAATAGGTAAAAAACCTTTAGTCAAGATCTGAAGAGCTATAGCACTTCCGATGACTTCTTGAATATCAGCTCCGATCAAAGCAACCTCAGCCATGAACCAAAGCAAGATTCTTGCCCATGATGGATACTCGTTTCTACAAATCTCAGCTAGATGACGACCTGTAGCTACACCAATCCTAGCTGAGAGAAGCTGTATTAGAAGTCCCATTAACGTTGCCCATAGAAGAAGCCATAGAAGTGAGTACCCAGCTATAGCTCCGGCTTGTAAATCTCCTTCTATGTTTCCTGGATCAAGAAACGCTATGCTCATTAGAAACCCAGGTCCGGTGAATTTCCATAGCTTCGCCCACGAGAATGGTGGAACTGAATCTAAGTAGCTTTCTTCGTTTTCTTCTACGGTCAGGATCTGATTCTCCGGTGGTGGTTGAGAGGTTTCGTCAAGTAACAGACTTTTGAATTCGCCGTGACTGTCGTTAGGTTGCTTTGGACTGTTTTCTTGGCGGGAAACGGTTGAATCCGTCATCTTAGTAACGGAGTATTACGGCGTTACTGACGACGTGAGTTTTTTTTTTTAATTTTAGAAGTCAAAAAAGTCAAATGACAAAACAAAACAAAATTAATTTTCTAAAAATGAACTATAAAATGTGTTTCAAGAATTTCTAATATCAGAGGCTACAAATAATGATATATCTATTTTTAATTAATCAAGAATTTAGTATTTTTATTTTCCTAAATTGATTTAACAAAATTAGTTTTTTTTTCTAATCTTCAAAAATTACCAAAATAAATATTGGTTTAGAGATTTTTTCGGATTGAAATAGAAAACACACAGAACAAAGCCAACAAACCATAAACCAGAATCGGTTAAATTACAAAATCCCTTAAAACCAAAACAGAATCAGACCAAACCAAACCAAACCAAACCAACCAATACATAGTATTGATACAATGAACTAACAAGTCTTTAGTTAAGAGCAACACCCAGTTTTCTTCACAGCAGAAACATCAAGATCAATCTTCTCTCCTTTCGGAAGAACATTACTCGAATCTTCACTAGCTTCAATAGCTTTCTTGCTAACAACCTGATAAATCTGAGATAATACTTCAGTAAACGCATTCTCAACATTAGTAGATTCAAGAGCTGAAGTTTCCATGAAATAAATCGATTCATTCTCTGCAAAAGCTTTTGCATCTTCAGTTTGAACAGCAACAAGATGACGAAGATCAGATTTGTTTCCTAATAGCATCATAACTATGGTTGGATCAGTATGATCACGAAGCTCCTTTAGCCATTTCTCAATGTTTTCAAATGTAGAGTGACGAGTTACGTCGTAGACAAGAAGTGCACCAACAGCTCCTCTGTAGTAAGCACTAGTGATTGCTCTGTACCTAAACAAAGGTAACACATAACAAATCACAAGGCTAAAGACTTCAATTGAATAAACCATAAACGTCACTGTTTCAATCGATTCAAATAAAACACACAAATTCAAACCCTAAACCCTAAATTTTTAAGTATTAAGAATTGTCTCCACGAATGCATCTCCTAAAAACCCAGATCGAGAAATGAAGGAAATTAAATTAAAAAACCTTTCTTGACCAGCTGTATCCCAAATCTGAGCTTTGATGATTTTATCATTAATATTCAAGGTACGAGTAGCGAACTCAACACCGATTGTGGATTTAGACTCGAGGTTAAACTCGTTTCTTGTGAATCGAGAAAGTAAATTAGATTTTCCAACACCTGAATCACCGATTAGAACTAGTTTGAATAGGTAATCATATTCATCATCTCCTCTGTAACCCGCCATTAACACTACTCACAGACTTCAACCGTATTGTTCTTTGATCCAAGCAACTTTGACTAGGTAGAGGATACTTTGTTGTTCGATTTTGTTTTCGTTTACTTTCTTATTTTTTCTCTTGGGTAAGAGTCGTAAAGACTGGTGTTGTCTCTTCTAGCTGGAGTCTAATCACCGATGATAGATTTTTTTGGGTGAAAATATAGTAATGAAATGACCAAAATATCCCTATTAAACCATGCGATTTGTGGCTTTTAAGGCTTTGAAATTAGGGGTGGATTCGACATTTCGTTGAGAATGCTTTCATTTTCTTGAAAAGGTCAAAGAGTGGTGGTGGTCGTCATGTTTACATTGGTAAACGGCGATTATTTAGTCACTCTCAATTTGGAAATAAACAAAAAAAAGAAATTTTTTTTTTTGAAAAGGATGATCTCATAGAAAATGAAATTGTTTTTGGCTCTATGCCTAGATCTGGTTAGTGGATTTTGTTTAATATACATACCACATGACTTTGTAATGCATATTTTTCCTTAATTATTAGATATTTTTATACACATAATTGATGTCTCTTATCCTAAATTCTCATCCTATATAAGAAGAATACATTTACCAATGGTGCCATGTTTCAATTCCCACTTGGGAATAAAATGAGACAGACACTAGCATTTCCATTTGGGACAAATTAATTTATATTTATTATATATATATATATATATGCTAACAACAATAGTAAATTAAACATATAGAATATTATATTCAAATTTAATCTTAAATATTATATTTTTTTAAAATTATATCGATTTGTTATAGTAATTTTTATCATTTGAATTTCTATTATATCGACTTGATATTTTATTTAAATCTTATTTTTATTGATCACTTAGATCTAACTCGATAGGTACTTTGTATTTATTATTTTACTTTTTTCTATTTTTGTATCCATTTATCCCATATTGTATTTTTTCTATAAGCATTTTCATGCCGTCCATTGTATTTACAAAAAAAAATACACAATTTCTTTATTTTTTGGTAAGTCAATTTATGTTTTCTTTTAATCTTAATTCATGAATACTCTATCCATACATACTCTTATTTACTCTATATAAGCAAAAAGTTATTTTTAAACCTTGTATCACTTTTACAGATGAGATACTTCAGTCTTTACCACAAGTGATAATTTTATTTGTTGTGCCAATTCATCTCACAATTATTTTGTGTGTGTTTGGATGGAATATTTACTGCAAACACTTATGAATGCATACATGACAACTATTATCTAGATTTAGAAAAATAAAATATTTGTTAAAAGATACAATATTACTTGATTGGTTTATTTTATTAATTGGAAATATAAGTTTTTTGTCTAATTTGCTGTTGTGAATAAATTCTGAAAATAATATATGATTATTCAACAAACATATGTTGTATATAGTTATAGTAAGATTAATAAGTTGAAGCAAAAAATATTTTTTTTCAGTTGAATTTCGTTTAATTCATTCATCTTTAGTTTTGAAAATGAATGAGTTAGACCATATTTTTTGTATTTTGTAAATTTGTTCAATTTTTTTATGAATAAGTTGAATATATTTTTTTAACTCATTCATCTCAAATGGTATAAAATAAAATGAATGAAAATTCAACTTTTTCGAATTATGAATTTATATATATTATTCTCTAGTTAGATCCTATGAATGATTCATGGGTTTGGTACAATTATGTAGCATGTAGCATGAGAAAGTTTCAAAAAAATTATCCATAGAAGAAGTAGAATTCTCAGCATTGATATGAGGATTACAATCAGTCTGGAGCCTTGGTTATAGACATATCGTATTCGAAGATGACAATTTACTAAGAAACGTTCAAAAATGACTCGAAAATAGAGAGATATGTTTGAACACATATGATTTAGTTTTAAATTACAGAGTCGCAATATGTGTCCATATATTTTAGCTAGAGAGTTAGTTATCTCTGGTCTTTAATGGTCTATTTATTTTTCATATCCAATTTTACAATTCTATGTAAAAAAAGATGCTATGATTGATTTACTATTTTTAACATCGTATATATTTATTTAAATAGTTCAAAATCATACAAAATTATAATCATACATTTCATAATATAACATATAACATAGCGGGATTATTGGTTAAAGTTTTATCAAAAATTTTAAAACAAAAAGACACTCTTTCTATTCTTTCTTAGTTCTATAATGTTTTAAGGTTTTTATTTATTCCATAAATATTGATTTTTAAAATTTTTATTTAATTTTTATCAATAAATTGTAGATTTTAAAATGACAAGATCATATTATCAAATAATTATTGGTTAAAATAGAATTTTGGTGAAAAAATAAAATATTTCAAATTATAATCATTTCTATCTTGATTTGTGTAAAAGAATCTTAACATCAAGGAACAAAAAGAGTACATGAACTCTTATTCACTAATAGAGGTTTAATTGTAAACATTTTAATATTATGAAAAAATAAAACATGAACTCGCAAACCAAAGTCCTTGAGTGGCGACCGGCGAGTGTTCAGTTAGATATTAAAGTCCAGAATCAAAAAAATGGAACCTATTCGTCTTCATTTCAAGGTCAACTTTTTTTTCTATCTCTGCTTTGAACTCTCCAGAATCTGTAAACTTTGTTTTGTTTTTTTGCTTTGAATGTATTTGTTAAACCTAATTTTAGATATCAATTTCATTTACAGATAATTTTGGGATCTTCTTCAATAGCTCGACCTGGGATACCAATTTCACTCTAATGGTAAAGATTTAATTTTTATATATTTGTGTTGATGAAAAAATCATACGTAAAGAGAAACCTGAAGACTTAGCATTAGCTTTAGCTGAGGGCTGAGGCAAAGGTACTGTGTAGTTCATGTTTCTTCGAGTTTTTAATAATGTTTTGCTTTGTTATAATTCTTGTTTATTAAGTAGAACTTGTTATGTTCATTTTATTTATAAACTGCATCACATTCAAAGGCTGATACAATATGGTTTAGCTAATGTATTAGGTTGTTCTTTATCTACCATCACTAAGTTCTGTTTTTATCTTCTTAGCTAAACACTAAACACCACTCTTATTAGCTCTACTTAACTCAGAGACTCTCTTTTGCTTAGCCATGATCTTCACATCATTAGTTTCCTCTAGTCTTTGTAGATCGTTCTTGTTCTTTGATCCTTTGTCTCCATTGATGAAGAAGGGCTGATGCAGCAGTGACTATCTTACGGTCTTTATATTTTGTAAGTCCCTCAAGCCTCTCCACCATCCTCCTTGGTTCTTTAGGTTTTGGAGTGATGTTTAATTTCATGAGTAAAGTGAGAGCATCAACACAGCGATATGCCTCTTGTTTACCTAAAAGAACACCTTTAACGTTAGCAACGTCAGCAGCTTTCTTGGCTGATTCGAAAAGCTCCACCATCTCCTCCACCTTTTTACTCTTAAAGACTGTAGATTTAGGGTTTATAGAATCTTTAAATGGTTGAGTCTTTTGAATGTTTTTGAGAGCCGCATCTCTCCTTGGAGGAGGAATTAGAGTTTTGGTTGTGACTTGACGATCTGTCTCTTTGATGTTCTGTCTTGAGTACTGGTGAGTGGTTGCAACAACAGAGCTCTCCAACTTTGTCTTCTTCGAGATAGCATCGTTGGAATCTAAACGTTTTCTCTTCATATTTAATGGCTTTATCACTTTCTCTTGACAAGTCTCTGTCTTATTATCTTCTTTATGCTTCAATGCCAAAGACTCAAACTTTGTCTTCTTTGTTTCATGCGTCAACGATCCCAGATCTTGTTTCTTAATCATTACTGCTTCAAGATTCAGAGAATGCTTGTCTCTACCTTGTGCGTAAAGCATCTTCATCCAAGAATCAAACAAGTCATGAGCTTCTTCACGGATTTTAGGGTTCCTATGGCGTCTCAAAGTTTCGAGCTTTGAAACTGATTCAGACTGTTTAGTATCCATAACAGAGAAAGACAGAGACTTCAAATGATTCAGTGCTTCGATGCATCTCTCAACTCCACCAGGATCTCGTGAATTGTAAGTTGACTCGATTGCAACAGTAGCATAATGAGATAAGTCATATCTCTCTTTCGAAATCTTTAGCTTCATCATAGTTGTTCTTCAGATACGGTAATAAGAAGATGAAACAGGGTTTTGATGTTCTTCAGATATGGTAACAAGAAGATGAAACAGGGTTTCGAAGTTGTTTGAAATAGAGATATATATATATATATATATATATATATAAGTGAATATTGAAAAAGGAAGTTATAGTTGTGTAGGACCCACCTATGTAAAATCTTATACTTTTCCTTTTTCGTTTTTTCACATTAGATTCAAATTTTATGCACACGTGTCACATGATTTTAGGTATCAATTTCATTTACAGATAATTGAGAAACCTCAAGACTTAGTATTAGCTTTATAAGTAAACTTAGTTCATGTTTCTTCGATTTTTTTTTAATATTTTAGTACTCTTCTTTATATGAATTTAATGGTGTTTTAGTGATAGCACAGTCTATGAGAGATTTGGATTTAATGTTTTGAAATTGGTTGTTTATAAAGATACCATTAGAGAGAAACCATTGAATGTGTAATGTAAGCTCACATGATCATTCTTTAACTTGTGTGGCTTTGGTTCTAATGTTTATTCAAAAGGAAACACAGCAACAGTGAGGAGTTCTGTTGTTGTCACAAATCTCAAAACTGGTGAGTAAGTGTTGTTTTAATGCAAAATGTTAAGATCCATTTTCAATGTTTTGATATTGGTTAAGTTAAGGAAGTGGTTTGTGGTCATATCATATGGTTTTGGTTGACTCTTGTCCTTGTTATGGAGAATGAATGATGAGTTAAGAGTGTGTTGTGTTTGTATCAGGTTTGCCTAAAGAATTGACTGAGAAACTTTTACAGAAAGTATTGGCAAACACATAGGTAATAATAAGTGTTTGGTCTCTAAATGTTTGGAGTATTTGTGATGATGAACATGTTTCTTACAGAGTTTATAGCATCATAGATTATTTGATATTTGAGTTTTAATAAGGTTAGATATAATTTGTTTGAATTTTAGTCAATTATTTATTGTTATTAAATTCTCAATTAAAACTATGAACTATTATTTCACAATTATCAATCCAATAATACTAAGTTTTAAAATTAATGGTAAAATTCATGTTAAAATATTTTAAATCAAATCTTTCTAAATTTTCATTTCAATAAAAGTGTTTTATTATCTCTTATCCCTTGGGCCGATTAATTAAAATTAATTAGCTTTTACATAATAATTAAAAAATGTATCAAAGTCAACAACACAAACCAAAATCAAATCAAATTAGGCAAATGTAAACCGAACAAACCAGACTTTAATGTTAATCCAAATTAGGTGATAATTCTTTACAAACCGAACAAACCCAAACCTAACCATAAACGAATCAATCGAAACTATTTGTCGGAGAAAAAAAACCAAAACGGCGTCGTAACATCAAACCCATATGCCGTGAAACTGGTGACCACATTCATTATCCTCCAAAGCACAGAACTAAACCAATGCGTCCACATCACGCGCCATCACCACCTGGATTTGAATCACTCGCAAGGTACGTTACGGTGAATGCAATAAGAATCAATCCTCTTGTATCGGTATCACCACCTACAACGGAGAAGAAGATTCTTAAAATTGTGTTGCATGCGGTTGTCACCGAAGCTTCCACACCAACAAGACTATCTCCATTTTAACAGAGATACACAAATTTATATATACTAGGTTATAACATTCAACATTATTTTTTATATTTTTATAATTTATATTAGATGTTATAATTATTTTAACTTTTTATTTGGTAATATGCGTTTTTTTAGGTACTAACAATTCAATTAGTTTAATGTTAATTGTTTGTGTAATGAAATACATAATCAAGGTTACTACTAGTAATAATAGAATACATTTATTAAAAGCTCATTTAAGAAAAAAATTCTTACGATTTTTGTTACTAGTAATAATAGATTATAGAATTAGTTATACATAAAATTTGATTGTTGAAAATATACTAAATATTAACTGTTTAAATGTATGATATTATCTTTATTGATTGTTTATATAATTTTATGATTTGGTAATTTTTTTTAATTTTCAAGTTTTATATTTTTATCAAACATATAAAGTTTGATTTTGACGCCGGTGGTAGAGGTTGCTTGTTCTTCGACCTTCGCATTACATACGAACAAGACATAGAAGTGGAGATCTGACTAAAGAGAAGTGAAAAACGATTTGGAGATCTTTCTACATATGGAGAGAAGAAGAAGGACGATGGAAAAATAAAATGAATATTTGAGTGGAAAAACTAGAGAGCAGACCCAGAAACGCCATTGTGGGGATGCTTCGTTAAACAAGTCGGGTTATTAAAAAATTGCGTCTGCCGGGAGTCGAACCCGGGTCTATTGCTTGGAAGGCAATTATCCTAACCGTTGGACTACAGACGCTTTGCTGTCCCAGTAAGACCCAGAAAAGGTTAGTAACAAAAATTAATAATCTGATTAATCTTAGTGTTTATAATTATAATTTTATAAAACAAATAAAAATTCAACTATAGTAATCAACAAGAATAAAGTTAAATCTATCGAACCTGAGATTTGTAATCTATTGTAAATACAAAACCATACATTATGTTTACACAAAGAAAATATATTTACAAAAGCAGCTTGATATTCTTGACTTTTAATTTCGAATTAAAGAATCTATATTTTCAAAGGAAAACAAAAATAAACCATATAAATTGTTCAATATCTATACCAAAACGGCGTCGTCGAAGGCAAACATATATTTTCTATTTTCCGCTTTATTAAAAAAAGCTTGAGCACGTGTTAACACATAAGGTGCGTCCTTGTAAATTACACCATACATAAAGGCCATCTTCGTCTTTTACCCCGACCCACCTGCTAAGTGCTTCTTCGTTCATTTATTACTCACCAGGAAAAAAAAAAACTCAAAACCAAAAAATTCTCAAAAAAATCAAACAAACAAAAGCGCGAAACTAGTTTTCCCCGGCGAGTTTTCACCGGTGATCAGATAATGACGTCAGGGACTAGAACACCGACTTGGAAAGAGAGAGAGAACAACAAACGCCGAGAGCGACGAAGACGTGCGATTGCGGCTAAGATCTTCACAGGACTTCGAATTCATGGAAACTTCAAGCTCCCCAAACACTGCGATAATAACGAAGTTCTTAAAGCTCTCTGTAACGAAGCTGGCTGGACCGTCGAAGAAGATGGAACTACTTACCGGAAGGTAAAACAAAATCTCAATCCTTATATATCTTTTAGTTTATAATTTCTTCTTTCGTTTTTAAAACTTTGAATAGATCTGAGCTTTTGATTTAGGAGAAGAAAAAAAAAACGTAAATATTTTCATTATATTTTTTATTGCTAATGCAAATCGGACGGTTGTGATTTAATATTGACTGGTTTAGTCGTCACTGCAAACGTCAGATCAAAACCGTTCTGATGAACTGAAACAAAAGCATGAAAATGTCTTAAGATACGCTGATGCGTTTCGACGATTACACTCTATGTTCACTTTTCAGATGAGAATATACCTAATTACTAAACTATCCTTAATTCATCAAACGGTAAATGAATAATTTGTCTGGGTATTATCGTCATTTTAGCAATCTATTCGTTTTTTTTGTGTTTTTCTTTGGTTACCTTTTTGCTTAGGACAAGTCTGTTTCACTGTCATGGTTGGATTCCTTACTACAACGATCGATGAAGACATTTTTTTCTCCTTTTCAGATGCTTTCTCTGCAATTTTAATAATTATAAATAATAATAACTTTCTTTTTATTAATTACCAGGAAAAGCTATACAAATTCTAAAGAAAAATAAAATAAAGTGTTTACATGAGTGTTTATTATTATTGTCTCTTAAATAATTAAATCAATATAAAGTATCATAATTCTTGTTTAACCAGTCAATAGTAAAAGTGTGATACTGATTTTACTTTTGCCAACATCTAATGATGATGTTTTGATTTTGCTTGTGTTAAAGGAAGAATAATAAAATGGAATTATTCATTGTTTGACCATATAAATTTAAACCAAAAATAAATCATTGTTCTTTACTTTATTTTTTCCTTAGTTGCATTTGGATTTTCAATTATCAATCATAATGTCAATGGATTTTTTTTTACATTTTAAATAAATCCACTAGGAAAAGATTGCTATTTTGAGAAATTTATTTTATCATCTTGAAATGAAATGTTTTATTTATATGTTTGTGATATTTTCTTACACTTTTGCATAAAATTTGTTATATAGGGATGCAAGCCAATGGATCGTGTAGAACTCATGAATGGTTCAACATCAGCGAGTCCATGTTCATCTTATCAACAAAGCCCTCGTACTTCTTACAATCCAAACCCATTTGGTGATGCTAACTCACTAATCCCATGGCTCAAGAACCTCTCTTCAAACTCACCTTCCAAGCTACCATTCTTCTATGGAAACTCTATAAGCGCTCCTGTGACTCCACCATTGGCTCTAAGCCCTACTCGTGATCAAGTAACCATCACTGACTCTGGATGGCTTTCAGGAATGCAAACTCCACAGAGTGGACCATCTTCTCCTACTTTTAGCTTAGTTTCAAGAAACCCATTTTTCGATAAAGAGGGTTTTAAAATGGGAGATTGTAATTCAACAATGTGGACTCCTGGACAAAGTGGAAATTGCTCACCAGCTATTCCTGGTGGTGTTGATCAAACCTCTGATGTGCCAATGGCTGATGGAATGGTTGCTGAGTTTGCGTTTGGTTGTAATGATGTAGGTGGGATGGGAATGGTGAAGCCTTGGGAAGGAGAAAGGATTCATGGAGAATGTGTTTCAGATGATTTAGAACTTACACTTGGAAACTCAAGAACCAAATGATTCGTTATCAATCTACTCTCTTATCAAATTAATTTTTTTTTATTGTCGTTTTAGTCTACTTTAAATTATAGTGTGTCTTAAAAGGTGACTGAGAGGGGAAAAAAAGGAAGAACATTTTGAATTTTTTTATATATATCTCGAGGCTTTATTTATTTATTTATGGAAATTCGATTTGTGGTATTAATTTTATTATTATAATGAGGATTAAAATAAAATATTGAAGCAAAATTGGACTATTATAAACATTTTGAATGGTTAATTTTTTTTGTATTTTTACATTTAGACAATAATAGATAACGTTGAAAGATCAAATATGTCCAAAAGTCGTACGTACCGAATTGTCGAAAGTCAACAAACAATAACGACCACATGTCAATGATCATTTCAAAAAACGTACGTTAAACACGACGATACGAATTTAGACCGCAAGTACTTTGACCTATGGGTTATTACACGAATAATGTGAGACTGTACTACAGTATTATACGGCGTAGGCCCATGTTTTAAATTGTGATATGAATTTATTAAATTTATTAAATAAAAAGTAATTAGAATTGGGTTTACCAAACCGAGCCTATCATTCAATTTTAGAAACAATTTGATTATATTTAGAACTCGTCAAACGAAACACAAAATCCGGAGCCGCAAACTTTGCCAAGTGTGCAATACTTTGTCAATAGTTTAAAAGCCAGCCACGNTGTCCGGCAAGCGTGGGAGAAGGTAAGGAGCCAATGGGAGATCCGACGAAAACAACCACATCGATACTCGATAAAGGAACATCTATGATGCAGTCATTAAAACCGATTAAACAAATGAGCCTCTACTTGTGTTCCTTCGCTTGCTACAGCCACGATCCTAGCCGTCAGATCGAAGTTCATATCTACGGTCATCGTGTAAACCAGGACTTCCTCCAATGTGCTGTCTACGATTCTAAGTCCCATCTCATTGGTACATATATATATTTTTATTTATACATACATTTAATAGACGTATTTATTATTGTGTTACATCTCTAGGGATCGAATATATAGTGTCGGAGAAGTTATTCGAAAGTCTCTCACCCGATGAACAAAAGCTTTGGCACTCGCATGACTACGAGGTTCATATACATTTTCGATATCTACTACATATCATATGAGAATCATTTGGGAAGTACTAATAATTAAATAACCTTATATTACTGTGGTATATTACAATTTATAAATATCATAGAATTTTTAATATTTATATAAAATAATTAGAAGGTAACTATATAATTTTCTAATTGCTACATATATTACTCAACAATATTTTTATANTTTACTAATATATATATAATATTAACTATAATAACAATGTGTTTACTAAACTATATTATCGAGATTATTATCGAAATAAACAAATATATAGTATAATTTAATCATATTATAAATTATTAATACATAAAAAACAAAAAAATATAAAATACATTATCATTTTTTTAATATATATTAAATAATATACTTATATTTTTAATATACCATAGCGGTGGTATACTAGTGTTTTATTATTTAATTAGAGGATACTGTAAAATAATCGAAATATAAAATATTATTTGTAGGTTCAAATGGCTCTTTTAGTAACTCCAAGGGTCCCGGAGCTAGTTGCTAAACCAGAACTAAAGAATCTTGCTAAGTCTTACGGAAAATTTTGGTGTACATGGCAGATGGACCGTGGTAATTATTAATATTATTTTATCTAGTAATTATTAGTAAAACCAACCATATAGTATATGATATGAGTTTAATTAATATATGATATTAATATTATTTGTTTTAGGGGATAGAATACCACTAGGTGTACCGTCGTTAATGGTGTCACCTCAAGATGTGAATCTTGGGAGGATTAAGCCGGAGTTGGTAAAAAAGAGAGATGAAGAACATGGAATCTCGACGGATTCGTTGAAGCAGTCGAGAGATGGGATCAGTGGACCGGAGAAGAAGAATTTGGTTGCTGATTATTGGGTTCGGTTTAGGAAAGGCTTTGCTCTTGATGTTGTGGAGACAGATATGAAGCGAACAGCTCCATTCCCATGACTTGAAAAAAAAACTCAGACATTATAGATCGAAGGTTTCGTAAGCGTAACCAAAAACAGATCTAAGCTTTTTACAAGATGTCTAGTGATTATGTTATATATTCATTTTATAGAACTCAAAAGTGTTATTAGAGAATTTAGTGTTAACAAAACAAGAAAAGTTATAAGATTTTTTCCGACATAAATGATTATACAGAGAGTATATCTTCAGAGTTCAGACAGAGAACTTAACACCTTCATCATCGGCTGATGTTCCTTTGAACAATGCAAGCTTGCCTTTGTTCTCTAATAGCTTTAAAGCCCTCATTAGAATCGTCCGATCAATCCCTTCAAGTTCTAAAACATCAAAGACAAATTATTTGTATGCTTTCAACATTGAAAGAACACATACAAAATCATATTAGAGAACATATAAACCTGTTCCATGTGATTCAGTTCCTGAACGTATTTCTTCAACAGTCATAACACTGTCTTCTAATCCATTATCTCTCACCTTATATAATATATGAGATATCAATTAGAGAATCAAAATTGAGTTTTGTTTGATTATATTCAAATGTGACTCACAAACTTAAGAACAATATCAGCCCAATCTTGAATCCGGTGCCATAGAATCAGACATTTCCTATGTCCTTTATCTAACCACTCCGCACGCCCTATCAATAGATTTAAAAATGACACATGAGACTAAAGAACCTCACTTTATTACTAGAACATGAAGATGAACATAGAACCAAGAAGAAAAAACAAAAATGTATTGGAATCTAACCTTCTCCAACAATGGCTGAGAGGAATATTTCTCTTGCTTCATGGCTTAATGTTCCTACAAACCAAATGAGACTAAACACTTTAAAACACTTCTCTTGAAAACATTGAAAAGCCGTAAGAATAAGAGTGAAATCTCAAGAACAAAGGATCTAAATTTACAAAGAGATTAAAAAGGCACAATGGATCATACTATCAATGGAAGAGTTAGAGAAGAGAGGGAAATCTTCTTCAACACCAATCAAGAAAATTTTATGGGTTTTGCAGTAATCTAAAATAAGTTCTTTCCATAGCTGTATTTGCTTCTCACGAGTGTCTCTCACAGGCTGCAAACTAAGAACAACAAAAAAGAACAAGAACAAGACTTTATTCAATTCGTTTATCTTCAAAACATTCAAGACTTGAAGAAGAGATTAATACGTGAAGTAAGGAGGATAATTGAAGAACTGAGGAAGCTTGAAATCAGCTAATTTCTGCATCTTTAGCCCTCAAAATCTATGCAAATAAAACTAAATCAGTAACATACTAACAATAGAATTACTAAGAAAGCTTAAAAAAATTAAACAGAAGCTCACAGATTACATTTGTAAAGAGCCCAAAATTAGCTTTACTCAATTCAGGTTATAAAATTGAAGTATTCACATGTAAATTTAGCTACGAGTCATCTAAAATCTCAACATTTCAAATCTAAAAAACCTAGAAATAACAATCGAAATATATTGACTTTTTGGATTCTTAAGAGAAGAGAGAGAGAGCTATTTAATAATTTACATGTTTTTGTAGAGAAAAAAAATCAGATCTGGGTTCATGTCAATTGAACAACACATAACAATATATTCGGTGATGCCGTAAAATTCTATTACGAAGAAGACATAACCAAATAGAGTCGAAGCAGCTTACGATGCAGACAGATGAGTTTGAGACTTCGTTGCTCTGTTTCAAAATCTCAAAAATCAGATTTTGATCGAAACGAAAACGATGATTAGGATTATTAATATGGTATTTACTGTTTTAGCCTTTAGAACCTTTTTTTGGGTCGTCCACTTGCAAAGTTAGCCATTTTGGATTCGTTTCATGAATAAATGAGACTTATTTACACAATAATTATATTTTGAAACATATAAAAGATAAAAAATTTGATAAATTAAACTGTTTGAGTAATGAAAAGATTTCAGCTTTATGTCAAAACTCAAAAGGGATTAAACCAAGATGAGACGCAATTAAGATACATTGATGTGTCTGTTGAGAACAAAGTTCAAAAGTAACTGTTAACTCCTAAAAACTGAAGAAGAACAAAAAAAGCAACAACTTGCATTGATCCTTCAAGTGTGTAGCTTAACAACAAAAAAGAAGAACGAAGGTGTTTAAGCTGCAACAAGATCAGGTGTTTCAGCCTCAATTGATAACAATGTAGTGTGAACCTTATCCACCCAAATGGACCTGCATCAGCCAAGCACGAATCAATCAACCACAGCAATTCAAAATCTTTCAGAAACTATTCTTTAGATGTCAATGCACTGATAGTATAGGACTCATTCATCAGAAGAAAATGTACTTACGGATAAGAACAGAAGGTAAAAGACTCGATCTTTGTATCCGTTTGGGAGTGAAAAAGGGTAAAAACGCAGCCTTTAGTAATTAGTAAACTATATATTTCTTGCGCTTAAAGACAAGTATTAGGCGAAAAATGCAAAAAACCAAAGAATAAAAGGACTTTAATGTAAATAAAGTATAATAATACTAGTTTTACAAGTTAAGACTCGTAACGAATTTTTATTTCCCAGTTGGATTACAAATTAAGAATCAAAGAACATAAATCAAACAAAATCTCTTCTGAAAAGCTACAAAAACCAATGAATAATTGTGGAAGCATAAGAAGTTGAAGGATACTGCAGACACTGTCATTCGTCGTGGTATCGTGTGTTGCGAGAAGAGATGAACAAAAATCACAGTCTTGAAGAAACAGAGATTGTAAGAAGTCTCTTAAGTTCATTTCTCAATATCTTCCCAGCTGGAGATTTTGGTATAGAGTTAACCATCATCACTTTCCTCACCTTCCTATATGGTGCAACCTATAAACCAAAACCAAAATCCTTTATTGATCATTACTGATCTGTAAATGTATACAATATATGTTCTGATTCGAAACGAGACCTGAGAAGCTACATAGCTTATTACATCTTCCTCTGAAAGTGTTGTTTCTTGTCTACGTACAACAAATGCTACTGGAATCTCTCCACATTCTTCATTTGGGGCACTGAAAATTCAAAATCTTTTGTTAGGACATAGTTCAATAATCAAATTTTTGTTCGAACTTACGCTGTAACTGCTGCGTCAATAATCAAAGGATGTGAAACAAGAACAGCTTCCAAATCAGCTGGTGCTATCTGTAAAACATAAAGATTTAACATTTCTTATTTTGTATAGTTGGGTAAGAGATAAGAAAGACTGTAGAAAAGACCTGAAAGCCTTTGTATTTTATAATCTCCTTGATACGATCAACAATAAATAAGTAACCATCTTCATCAAAGTAAGCAATATCACCAGTACGTAGCCACTTATCTTCAACAATTGTCATCTGTGTTGCTTCTGGGTTATTCAAGTATCCTAATACACATATAAAAAGGTGATCGATGAAACATGTAACACACAAGAAAGACAAGAAAAATAAGCCTTGTTTAGCAACCAAATCGCCAGTTTAGAGGACAGTACGATGAACAAAGAGGAAGAATCTATCTACCTTTCATGACTCCGGGACCTTGTATCCAAAGCTCTCCTCGGTTTCCTGGTGGAAGGAAAGAACCAGAGCTCCAATCTACTACCTTGGCTTGCATATTAGGAGCCAGTAGTCCTACTGAAGAATATCTACTAAGCTTTTCCGAGTTGAATCCTCGTGTTCCAACTGCTGTTGATTCAGTCATTCCATATCCCTGGAACACAATTTGATTGCATAATGCATATATACACACTCTCAGCAAATATGCTATCAAACTTTGCAATAGAAACTGCTCATAAAAAGACTTCCAACAATAAAATACAGTGACCTGGATCAAATCGACATGAGGAAGAGTCCCAAGGAAATCTTCAATAAACTTCCTATTCAAAGGAGCTGCTCCAGAAGAAACCTGCTTTAAGCTTTTAAACACTTCACTACAAACTCCTTTAGCTTTCTTTGTCAATGCCATCAACATAGGAGGAACAACCGGGAAATGTGTGATCTTAAACCTTTCTATTACATTAATAACATCAGAAGCATCAAATCTCCTCATAACAACAATTGTTGATCCTAGAGACAACAATCCTAGTACAAAGAGTGATAATCCATAGATATGATACAATGGCAAAGCTGCTAGATAAACATTACTCGATCCAGGATATTCGTATTGTGAAGCTTCAAATCTAACAAAAAGCTCCATTGATGCTATCAAATTCCTATGAGTTAACAAAACTCCTTTACTAGCTCCAGTTGTCCCAGATGAATACATAATTGCAGCTACATCGTCTTGCTTAATCAAAGGTTTTGGTAAAAATCTGAAACCTCCACTAATAAGTGAGTAAAACTTAGGGTTTTCGATTCGAATCAAATCAAAATCATAACTTTCAGGTACCCTAATCACCATAATCCCTAAAGAACTCAATTTCTCAACGTTTTCAGTAGATGTAAAAGCTAAACCAACATTACACTCACTAACTTGTTTCTTAATCTCTCCCAAACTACTCGAAGGATTCATGGTTGTAACAATGGCGCCAAGAGAAAGCAACGAGAGGAAAATTACAGGAAAATAGATGGAATTAGGCAATACGAGTGACACAACATCACCTTGTTGAACACCCAAATCGTGATAAATCCCAGCCGCCATGGATTGAATCATAATCTGTAGGTTAATGTGAGATATTGATAACCCGGTTAAGGAATCAACGAGGGCTG
>KE158968.1:155665-173180 GCA_000411055.1 Leavenworthia alabamica | reverse complement strand
ACGGCAGTCTCAGTTTCTCGTGCAGATCGAGTCGTTTTGTTTTGACTTTTGAGTAAGACCTTTAGTGACTTAATGACTCGCATGATAAAATATAATGCACTACGCCGTATTGATACACTGTAAATATATACATTATTATCCTAACAAACAATTTTTATTTTGACGTTACAGAAAAAAAAAAAGATGTATTGAAACGAAGAGATCAGGAAAAATAAAAAGTTGCCTAAGATAATGAATCGAAGCAGTGAATATCCCAAAGAACCACCAAACACTTTTAATGTAACTGAACTTATATAAAAAATTTAATGGTAATTTCTTAAAGTCTTACTCTGAGTCCAGATTCGGAGCAATGGCTGAAGAGAGCTCAATATGTGAAACCCTGACCGCACCTATGAGCCTCTCTGGCAATTCTTCCGGCGTATTTGCCTGCAAAACTCAACATGATTAATTTGAATGTCCCCAGTTACATAAGCAAATTTAGAATGTTAAAGGTCAGTTTATATAGATAGATAAATTTACCTGTACAAGGAAGGCCATTTCCACAACTAGAGACCTGATTACGCCAATGACGAGGCCGAGAACTCCATTTGCAACGGTTGATGAACCAATATCTACGTCAATCTACATCAATAAGATAAAGAGTATTATGTTATTTGCGGTTCAAGAAGTATTGATAAAAGAGATTGATTGGTTCACTCACTTCTAAGTAGGTCGGGCCACGGATGTAGTTACAGTCCACTGCTTTCCCAAGGAGACATGGAGTGCTTCCCACGCTTTGCCGTACTATCCATGATCCCTGCATATAGGTTTAGTTCTACATGAATAGGCTTCTTATAAAATATTTATAATACTTGCAGTAGTAAACCAAAGAGATAAAACATACCTTAGGAACCATAGGTATAAGCTTTAGTCTACTATTCCGGAATTCATCATCACCATCTACAAATCGTTGTAAAAGCGACCCGGGTACGAGTTCTTTCATCACAAAATAAAACACCATACTGTAGTGTGTTGATCCAGGAACCTATTTAAAAACCGGTTTTAAACCTAAGTAAATACTAAATATGACTTTGTGGTTTGTTCTGAATCTTAATGATAGTTTGATGGGCAAAGCTTACTTGAACATTTACCACCATTGAGAATAGACCCTTTTCTGCAGCAACCTGAACATGTAAGCGATTTAGATTCATACAAGCTCTAATGAATAGCATGTGAAGAATTTTGAAGCTATGAGTGTAAGAATCTCTTCTTTAGGTAACTAAAACTAAAGGTGCTTGTGTAACTTACTTGTGCTGCACAGCCCTTGCGTCTAGCAACATGATCTATTCTTTTACTGTCTTTGAACCAATCGACAGCAACAAGATCCATAAGATGCTTCCCAGCAGGTATCTTCCGTAATGTTTAAATGGACAGGAATAGAAGTTAGCTGGAAATAAGAACCCAACAATTTTAAGTTAATAAGACAAAAGGTTTACCAACCTTTCTTTTATTATCGCGGAAACTCTTGCCCCGAACTTTGAAGTTGTTCCCGTCGGAAGTCCTCCAGCAGTTACGAGCGTTTTCGTTTTCATTGCGTTTTAGGTTACCCGAAAAGCATGACAGATCGATGTCATGAGCAGGTTCTTCTTCTGAGGTTTCAAATCGCACAAGAAAGCATTGCTATTAGATATCCTAACTGACTCGAGTAGGATTTCACACTTAGTGATAGGGTACTCACCTGGTCTCTTGACATCGGTCTCTGTTTTACTTGTTTCAGGCTGAAATAGTACACAAGAATGAAAATTCAATTCCAGATGCTGCTTAAAGACTTTAAAATAAAAAGTTCTTGATATTCAGACCTCTTGTTCTGATTCAGCGATCTGAAATTCATCATCATCATCTGAGTCTTCATCCATGAGGACGGAGTTTCTGTTGGCAGAATTTGTTTGATCAAGAGAAAAGGCAGATTGATGCAGAGACCTTCCACTCTTACTCAAGCTCAAGGAAGATGATGCCATATTAACCATGGCAGGGATCCGTGTAGGAACACCTCTCTCATCCGTCTGTGAAAACCATTCCCGCAAACCTGTGATTAGCACAGCACCATAAATTAACGGATGATATTAAGTAGCCAGTGGAATTACTTTTCTGCAAGGACCTGAAGAAACCACTGGAAAGCAAGCATGAAAGAACTTACCAGCAACACTATTCAGCATTTGAAGAAGACAATGTTGTTGAAATGCTGGAAGATAGCCTGCACCCCACCCTTTTAGATCAATTTGTATTAGATGTTGCACTTGTGTTCTAGGTCTCCCATTCCGGGGCTTTAGCGGGGAAATAGTATATCCTCCACCTAAGAGAAACCAAGTAGCCCGCATTAGATAGCAGTACATCTAAAATTAGAAGATTTTTATTAAGCGGTTAGCACCGGTTAGTTTCCTAAACTTACTCTCAAGATGAGCTCGAACACATCCAGGTTGTGGACCACAATTCTCATGCTCTCTAGAACGGAACAACACAACTTCACAGAAAGAGTGAAATAAATAACCAAGAAGCTATATAAAACTACCTTTCAGAGTCTAAACGAGTAAAGAGGAAAGGAAGATACCATAACTCCCATCATCATTACGGCGCCAATAGCGGACATAACAAAGGTCACGAGGCCACACAATCCTGAAACCATTTGTGAAACAATTAGGATAAAAACAGAGCTTGTGGAAACAACAACAAATATTCAAACTGGAAACAGGAATATAACATATGAAAACAATGATAATAAATTAATAATCCTGAATTGCATTTCTGTTCCCAGTCTAATTCATCCTCTTATTATGGTAGACAAAAATCAAAGACACCTTCGCATTAAACCTACGCCCCCTCAGGGCAACCAAGCCTATTTTCTAACTATGTGCTGATAAGGTTTCATTTGGAACAAAATCATCACATTTTTTTAACTTGACTGAACTGGACAATAATTTTTCAGGCACAACGTTACATTGGAAACCAGTCGAGCAGAAGTCTGTGATAGAGCACTGCTGTGTGACCATCCACCTCTTCCACTAAGCTACCATACTGAAAGCTGCAGTCCCACCTGCATCGAACAGAAGAAGACAGGAACACAGTTAACTTCAGATACAGATAAACACTAAAACAAAACACTTCTGAACAAATACGATAAACTATTAGGCAAGCACACTGTTTCTCAGGGATATAAAAAGAAAAACATAGACCCTACATTAGTAAAAAAAAACATAACAGTACAAGGAAAGATTTAATAAATTTCCAAATAATTGTGTCTAACTGCAACAAAATGAATAAAAAGTAACACCCTACAAGCCATCTCCTACAGCCAGAAAATGAATGGAAAAAAGAGAAGGCAGAGAAACACCTACTCATAACGAGTGCCATCCATGCTCATTAGAAGCTCGAATATTTCCTCACATGTTGCTTCCACTACGCCAACAGCCTTCATTGCTCTGCTACAACTTCTTGGCTGCATGTGTAGCACTAGAATGATGGCTCTTGTCTATATAAAGTTACTAAGTAATAAAAGGAAAATCACGCATAAGAATGAAAAGGTATTAGACATTTCCATACAAGGTAATCAACTTCAAGAAGCTCTTCAAATATCCGAAGACCTGTCAAGTGTATAGAAAAAACATAAGGCCAAATTGTAAAAAAACAATGACTAAATAAATATGTTCGCTAGAAATAAATTATGAGCCTTGAGCCAATGAGAAACATAGAAAAATTCAACTCAACAACGATTTGAAAATGGAACTGATTTTTCATACAAGACCATTGTAGAATTCTGGCCTAACAAGGGGAATGACGGAACTCATGACTATAGAAGATTCTATTTATCTTTCACTGAAAACGATATTCCAATTCCTGTAGCAGATAACTAACAAGGACACCGGATTCCACAAGATCTTATAATTGTTATAGTTTAACAAGGGGAAATAGTATACTAAATTGCATTTTCTAAAGTAGCAGTATGGTCTAGAAATCCCATAAAATCACTTACCATTTTGGCACTGAAGGAGACGCCAGTGTTTTCTTGAAAATGCTTGGTTGTCGGAATTCTGGTTCGCCAACTCTGCATCAAATTCTCTGGTCCAGTCAAGTACAGATTCCGGAGGACCTGCAAGTTTGTTTTGAGGTGATCAGATCAGCCAGGATCGCAGCATCAGATTAGATCACAAATAAGAGAATTTGAAAAATAACCATTTCCAATAGTTGTCCTCCTCATTAAGCTACGTCGAGAGTTATCTTCATCCTCTGGCGCAGTGAACCTGAAGGAGATTACAGATATTTTTTGCATTACTATATGCATAGTTTACTTCCTATATTTTTTTATCTAATAGAATGACAATTTTTTCAAGTCTATATTATAATCATAAATCGCCACAAACAACTTCTGAACAATGTAGATTGTCATCCATGACAAGGAAATAAATTTTATTAATGATGAGTATGTTCAGAATATAGTTTGCTATGATTGGGTCAGGAAATCATACAAGTAAGAAATTTGAGCTAGTGAATTGTTGGTAAATTGATTCAACTTGGCAGAAGTAATAGAGAAATAATTTCAAATATGCACTCACTCGCTTTCATGGTCTGAAGATGAAGCAGTCCTTCCAGTATCCATTCCAGACTTATATTCAAAGGAAATATACTGCTGACCATTTGGAACCTGGGACTCTTGATGCTGTACCAGTGCAAAACATAGTTAGGTCAGCAGCGAAAGTAGCAATCTACAAAAGTATAAAAAGTGACTATTGAATAAATTATAAAAAGGGAGAAAGCTTTTGTGTAACGGTAGTTGGGAGACAGATGACAAACCTGGTCTATAACAGACTCAATTTTTTCCTTCCACATTAATGCTTCCTGGATGTTGAACGCTGCCATCTAGCAAGAAACATACTCCCCATTAATTAACCAGAAGCATGAAATTGCCAAGGAACAAGAAAAAGGTAGTGTAAGCTATTCTTAAAGTAAAGACAACATACCGTAATTCTATGACTCTTTTCTTTCTTGTTATATACTGACAACACGTAAACCATCTGCAAAGTGGAGCCAGCAAGCCCAAAAGAAATGATAAGCGCAAATTAATGTGTAATTTTAGAAACATTCAACTGATTCCTAACAACTGTTATCAAATGTTTTTCTCTTGCAGAAGGAGATTGGAACAGATGTGGAAAGCTGCCCTTAAACAAACGTTCAGATCATCTATCTAATAAAATAGTCAAAACCCGGGAATCTGTATATCATACATATATGTAACATATGAACAACAGTGTTTAAATTATGCTTGGTTTTAGTCCATAAGAGACTTAAGAGCAGATTTACCAACCAAATCTAGTTAGATCAGCTAATCTTCCCGAGAAAAATAATCCTCACAACTAAGTATACCTAACAGCCACTCCTACTGTCCTAGAGAGTCTTCTTGTCTTACTCCTCCCACAGTACAAAGTTCAATTATACGCTGGGAAGAGAAAGGCAAAGCTGAATAAGTTGGTCTAAAGCAAGCAAAACTACATCTAATATGAGTATATGTTTATGAGAAGAATGGAGAAGTTCACAAAACCATGGAACACATCTGTAAACACTTAAAGCAACAAGAAGATGAACAAAAAAAGGTAAAACAAGACTAACATGTCCATGATGTGTTTTCAAGCCTCGATCCTCAACTCTGCAATTTCCATCAATTAACATGGTCTTGATAGGAACCTAATTGAACATATGCAAAATTCATCATTCAGCTTAAGCAAGCATGTTAAAAATAACCAATACATGTTAAAATTCGTTTAATCACTACCTGAGAATCCTGAGGTTTCTTCTTGTAATACGCCAAAAGACGAGGTTCCAATATGAAATACCTCATATGAATATACGATCGTCCGATCTTTCTCCTACCATACCTAACCATCCACCCTTCATACACTACCTTTGCCATTTTTTCACTACGGACGACCAAATCAAATACTCAGAGAAACTTCTCCACGGAAATTGAAATCGAATCTACTTGTTTCCGCGTGCGGGTGATTCATCAATTTACTAATTGACCTGATTGTTCATCAGCGCCGCAATCTGGTGATTTTCGAAGATTTATGAGGTCAGAGGTTTCAAAATTTGGTAAAATAACAAAGTTTCTCACACGACGAAGAACATGAGAATACTTAAATGAATAAATGAGAGAGACATATATCTAAACAAAAATTAATTAATTAATTAATTAATAAGATAAACTAATCACGCCAAAGACGTTAGTTAAATACAAACAAAAACATATAATAAATAATGTTTTTAATTAATTGAGTAGACATGAATTAATTAATTAAATTTAAGTAATGCCAAATCAGTTCAAAACTTACATTTTTCATTTAGCTGACGAGGCAATCCACTGTCTGTAGGTCTCTGACGCTGACGGCGATCTTATAGTTAGGCAGCAACGAACACGACGACGTATCGACAAAATAGCTGATGTGTTAAACATATACACGTGGACCACAATAATTGGTTGACGTCTGTTACTTAGTTTTTTAAGTATAATTAAGACCAACACTACCATTACATTACGAAAACATACAAAATGTTTATTTTTCATTTTCAATTAAAGTCACAACTCAAAAGTAATTTCAAAACTGCAGAATTGTACAGATCATCGTCATATGTAGTGACCAAATATGTATAAAAATCAATAAAAATTAGCTTCACAAGGTTTTCGAAGAAGAATCCTTCTTTACTACTGTACAAGCTTGTCATCAATGGAAGATTTGATATACAGAGAATCTCCAGTGATGATGATGATGATGATTTCTCTTGTTTCTCATCTAAATTTAACATTAGAGAAGCTAAAACCTTCTGGATCAGTAGCTAAACGCTCCTTTATTTGGCTCCAATCATTTCGTTCTAAACATCTTGAATTCTTGAGAACAATGCGTTTTGAAGAATTCTTGGATTCTGGGAACGTTTTGAGTTTAGTCCCAGAGAGATTCACCTCACAAAGGTTTGGACATATTCTCGAATTATCGCTTGGTTTTATACAAGTCGTGCATCCCAAAACATCGATGATCACAAGATGTGTTCGCTTCTCAAGGTTTGGAAGAGCGCTTAGCTTAGAACAGTTTCTTATGATGAACTCCTTGATGTTAGATGGCTCTGGGATTTGTTAGGTTACTCATCCAGATTTGTTCCTGAAAGATTGACTTTGTGGAGATAAGACATCTTCTCAAAGGATCCATCAATCTTCTTCAAGTTATTACAACCCAAAACATCAAAAACCTTAAGGTGTTTTAGACTCTGAATGCTTAGAAGCTCTTTAATCTGGGAGCAGTTCCTTTTCAGAAGCTGATTGAGACTGATAACATCATTGATCGTGTCAGCTAACTCGAGAAGAATTGTAGGATTCTAAGCTTGTTCTTCTTCTCTAAACATACTTCAATAGTCCACTAAGATTGTATGGCACCAGAGACATCAAGAATCTTAAGATTTGTCATAGGGCTTAAGCTGTGGCAGTCTCTTAAGCTTTGTACTGTTTCGCAGCAAGAGCTGGGTCAAGGTTGGCATAGTACTGAAGTAGTTAGTAGAGTCTTCGAGATGACATATCGGTAGACAGATGTTTGGGTCTCTGAGAAATCAAAGTGTTCAAGCCGCTGAAGAAGAGCAAAGTTCTTGTTCTTGCCTTTATAATCTTTCCAATCTTTAAGTGAAGACTTGATGTCAGCGAACCTCTTTATCAATTTTAGACTTAGAATCAAGTTTCTCATTAGTTTCATATATAGACTTCTTAGCGCGATCCATAAGCTCTTCTTGTGTTTCTGATATAAAACTAAAATGGGAGGAATTACTTGGTTTCCAGAGTCTACAGTTATATATACATGTAAAAGTCTGTATATTCACTCTAATTATCTTTCTCTGCAACTTCTTTATCCGCCAGAAGTAAGGAATAAATCAAATGAAATTAGGAAAAAAGAGAAGATATTATATGATTAAGGGAAAAGTATAAACCTGTCATGTAGCATTTGTAACTGTAAGAGGTATTGTTTCACATTATTTAATCAAACATTGACAGGAACCAGGTTCTGATTTGTGCTGAACATTTCACAGTAACATTCAGATATGTCAATCATAGTAACTATCTAGAAATGTGTGTCTCAAATGCTTAAGATATCCTTCTAATGAGTTGCATTACATAGCTGATGATTTAATGTCCTTCGAACCTGCAAAGAAAAAATGATAAATCTAACTGTTCTCGATCCAATTTGTTATCACCAGTGAATAACATTTCATAATTCCTATCCAGATAAGCGTTAACATTAGCATAAAACTGCACGGAAGAGTATCGGAGTGTAAGTTCATTATAGCTTCTATTTAAAATACTAAGACTAACTTATCCTATCAATAGATAGAAACATTTCACATGGATATAGCGAAATGTTAAGACGGTGTATCTTACCTTTGTGTATATGGAGAAGATGACTCCCAAATCTTCCACATTCATGTGAAATGAATAAAGGAAAACTTCTTATGTCAATATCATTATCCAACTGAGGCTTACTGTTAAAAACAGAGCACATCTCACTGACTTGTCTCTGCAACCCCACAATTTGAGGCTTAAAATTGCTCCAACCATCGGTCGAGAGATTTTTACCAAACAACTCAATAGCACTCTTTCTTGTTGCTTCCACAGCTGAACACAAAATATCAAAAAGGTAAGTTTTCATACTAAAAGGTTGTTACTATATGATCCAAACATTCAAGTTGTGTAAAAAATTTAGTTGATATTGAGAACAAGAGTGTACTGTTATAAGGAGCAGCAAGAAGAAAATTAGTGGGGAGACCAATGCCAAAACCAGCAAGAGTTATGCCAACACTGAAACCAACACCGCAACCAGCACCGATATAACCAATGACCTCAGGACCAAAACCAGGACCCCATCCTACGCCACAACCAATTCCAATACCCATTCCCCAAAATGCTCCATATGTAGGATGAACTGGATTCCACTTCTCATATCGTCTGAATATACCTTTAATGATCATCAAGACCTGATATTTATGAAAGATTTGGAAACAATATAACTTAACATTGACCTACTAAATGATCTTTAAACTAAATCAACTCAAATCCACGGCATATTGAATTGATAAGCTATAAAACTAATGAAAATTCAATACTATCACTAGCAAAACATAAAGCTCCTTTTTCCCCAGTAATTCTAGAAAAATATTTAAAAATCAAAACTTTTCAGGCCAATAAGAAGTAATTGGTTAAACCAATTTCAGCTGAAACCTTGCGAATACGGAATAACTAAAGGGATAAAATTTAAGAAATTGAACAAAATCTACAAACGATTAAAAAAACTTGTAAATATTTACCATAAACGGATTATTATTTAAAATTTTCTTCAATCTTCTCCTTCTTCGTTTTTTCTCACATTAATCTGATCCCCCAGCGCCAGTGCTTCGTTTGCTATCTCAGAGAAATAAATAATAAGAACCACTCGTCGTCGTTTTACTTTTACGCTTTATTATAAAACTAAAAAGAAAAGAAAATAACCGAACCGGTATAATTTGATTCGGTTTAAAATCTATAACAGACATCTGTAAATTGTAAATTTGTAATGTTATACAATTGAAATCAGGACAGATACAGGCCCACTTAAGGCCCATAATAACAAGAAACGAGAAATTATGTGGAACACGTGGCGAGTGTACTGTTGAGTCAGAAAATCTCTATCGCATTCACATTGATCAACCCCTGTCTGAAAACTTTATCGTATTTATTTTTCATTTAATGATCACATCATCAGATGATCAGGATCGGTAAGATTTGATTTCCGTTGACTCGTCGTTGGATATTTCCATCACCGTGTAAAATGGATTCTTCAGTTTCTTTGAGTTAAAACTCACCGGAGAAGAAAATCACAGTTCTTCTCAACTTCAATACTCACAGTTCTTCTCATACGGATCTTACAACGTGCAACACACTACTTGAAATTTCCTTTTCCAAAGGCTTAGAAGAAAAAAAACAATACTTGAGTGTTGAGTCAGTGAATATGTAATGATACAGAGAAACAGCTTTCAAGGTCTAATGGATCTTACAACTCAAGTAGATATTTCTGATGGATTAGAAGAAGTTACATTACTTGGTTCTTCAGTTTCATCTTCTTCTTCATCAGCTTCTGTGTCATCAGTGTCCTGAAGATGATGAAGAGCAACTTTTGGCTTTTTCGCTACTGCAGAAGTTTCTTCTTCTTTCTCCTCTTTGTTTCTATCCCCAATGTCCTTTCTTTTCAGATCCTTGTTATCTTTTTCATTGCTACAACTCTCAGGTTTCACTTCTTCCGTTTTTATCTCAGTGTTTACCTTAGTTTTCTTCGCTTGCTCTTCACATTCTTCAAGGAAGTTTTGAGTTTCGGCATTACCCGCAATATCTGCTGGATTCTTACCGGCCTTTGTCGTGGCTCTGACATTTGCTCCTTTCTTAACTAAATACTTAACAAGTTCCAAGTGAGAACCTTGAGCAGCATAGTGAAGAGGTGTAAGTCCCTTGCGAGTGAGAGATTTCACAGAAACACCAACGGATATTAAGGTTCTCACAACTTCCAAATGACCCTTTTGGGAAGCAAAGTGAATTGCACCCATGTCATCTACTGCTGCAGCACCAACATCGGCTTTGTTTTTGCATAAGTAGCTCACGATCTCATTATGTCCTGCCCATGCTGCCAAGTGAAGTCTGTTTTCTCCCAAGAGATCATGATGTTAAGGACAAATAAACGAACAACAAAAGGACTGCAAAGAACGAGAAGATCGAATCTATCATTGTTTTAGCTATAATCTACAAACCAAATTGCTTAAAATTTAGATCATTCTCCTAGCAACCAGATCAAATGTGAAGTATCAAGATTTAAAACCTATAAAAATGTTAACAGTGAGCAATATTGATTCCTGTGTGGATGGCTCAGCTGCGAATCAAATAGAAATGATTAGTGGATACTGAAGGAAGACTATATACAACAAGTAAACTCACAGCAGAATCGTCCCTTGCCTATCTAAGCTCAGTTCCCAGAGTGATGTATACATATATAGTGACCTATGGCACAGATAAGGATTGAGAAAGCATATTTACATGAAACCTAGGTTTTGAAATCCCCACGAATCTCGATATGAACCCTAACTAAGGCCGTAGTTAGTAGTAAATCAACGAAAAAAAACCTGAGAGAATTTAAAATTCATGATCAAGCAGGAAACAAAAATCGAAGACGACTGATTTCGCGAGTATAAAGGATACGGAGTTCGAGAATGTTTATCCCTAGAATTAACAGCCAAAGGATTAGAGCTGATGATAGATTGAACTGCTGCTAAATCACCAGATCTTGCCGCGGAATGAAGATCCGACGATGCTCCTCCTCTTCCACCGCTGCTTCCTCCTACCATTTTCGTATTCCCAGTGCTTCTTCTCCGTCTTCTCTGTTCAGCTGTTCGTTTCGTACCAATTAAATGGCGGTTCGAGTGATAACCAAACAGGTCCGGTTTAGCTGCGTACATTTTGGAGCTTAAGCCCAAACTAAGCCCATTTCACGCGAATCTTCTCAATGGACTGTTCCCTTTTATATATTATATCAAACAGTTTTCACTTTTCAAAGTCAGTCAAAAAATCAAAAGTGTAAAGTCAAAGTGTAAAGTCAAAAGTTAGATTTATTCTCTAAACCCCACACCAAATCCACAATACTCCAACCTCTCTTCTTCTTCCTCTAGTTTCTTGGTTTAAGAATCGTTGCTGGGAAAAAATAATCAAAAGAACATCAATCGATTTTTTTTGCTATGGAATTGGGTAAATCTCGATTATATATCTTCATTTACTTAACTCCTTATAGATTTTCAAATTATTCATTAGCTGGAAGTGATTATCATCTAGACGCCATAGCTATGAATTTGAGTTTTGATCCTAAACTTTCTTGTATCATCATCACTAAACACTGTTCTTACTTTTCTATTTTTCTTTTCGATTTTGGTTACTTATAATCATAAACTTCAATCTCATTCAAATCTTAAATCATCTCAAATCAATCCCAAAAAAAAATCTTCTTTGGCTCTTTTGGGCATTGACTCAGCTATGACTATGGTTTCTTCTTCATCACTAGTCTCCAGATTTGTTCATCATCATCATACTACTCTCAGGTGATTTACTTATCACTTCACTTATGCTTATTGTATTGATCTTAGTATCATATAGATATTAAATGATAAATTAGTAGAACAAGTCTGTGATTGAGATAAACTACATTGGTTTATGTTGTTTACGATAATTAGGTATGATCATTATCAATCTCTTCGTCCTTGTTCTTGGAATGTAATTGAAAAGAGGAGAACTGCTTCAGCTTCAGCTTACCCTCTCTTTCTCAATCAACTTAATAAAGACTCACCAATTATCAAAACTTACAAAGAGGTTCAATTTGTAATCCATAATCCAATAATAAGATATCTCTAGTCTCTAGATAATGATTTTGATGAGTGTTGATTTGGTTTTTAGTTTTTATAAGGTTCTCACATGTTGTTGATGTTTCTTGATTTACAGGTTATTAAGCCAGCACGTCAAATGTTTACTCGAGAGATCTCTACTCAGTTGAAAGAGAGTGAAATTTCAATTGCAAAGGTATATAAGAAAAACACATTTGGTCAAGTCTCCATTTTTGTTATAACCTTGAAGCTTTTTACTCATTTAGTTATGGAAATATGCACAGGTGTTGTTGTGCATTGCTGCTGAAGATGAAGCTTTCTTGGCTTTTAACCGAGACAAAGATACTCAATCACTCATGAATGAAATGAAAAGTGTCCAAGATCAGTCACTCACTAACGAGAAGGAAAGTGTCCAAGATCAATCTGATCCAGGTGAGAAAGATTCTGAGGAACTATTGCAGTTAGATGGAAAGACTATATCCGAGTGGCTGAGGGAACTAGATACAATTTCCAAAGAAGTAGAGGCAGAGTTAGTCTCCAGAGAAATTGGTTCCGACTTGGTTCAAGTTCTTGGAGCTATAAATGTAGTTCTCTTTGAATTGAGAGGCTTCAAAAGGACATCTACTCCATTAGACAAAAAGAGTTCATATCTTCACTCTGTCCTTAACTGTAGAAGCTGCAGTGGTAAAGTTTCCTCTTTAGTCTTTCCTAAAACGAGTTTTTCTAATGGATTTTGTTTTGTTCCATGGTGCAGCATTTTTTCTTAACGTAATATACATTGAAGTTTGTATGCGTCTCGGTGTGTCAATCGTCGGATCTTTAGTTGAGGAGGACTTTTTGATTTGGCCTAAAATGGAGAATCCTGAGGAACTCTTTAAAGAAACTTCAGGACAAAGCTTGTTCTCTATTATCAATGGAAGGTTGGTTGATGATCCTGGATCAATGGCATCAAACTTAACCGCAAAATCACTTGAAGACCTCAAGATCGCGACTAACAAAGACATCATAGTGGTTGCTCTTGCTAATTTGATTGTAAGTCCTATTATCCAAATTATTTCATATTTAAAGATTCTAAATTGTCTTTTGATTCTTTTCAGAGACTTCATTGGAGACATGCTTCAAAGTCATCCCCTGGACTAATGCTGACTGCTCCTCTTGGATATCCTAATAACATCAGTAGTTTTAATCCTCCATTGTTACGGCCTCAAGATCTTTGGTATATTATAAACAACTTAAACTTTTGCAAATACTTAAAATTCTCAATCTCACAGTTCAGTTTCTGCATTGAAAGGTTGGCTATTTTGGCTGCAGAAAGGCTGTTGATTTTACAACCTCGTAACTATCGAATCCGCAGAGACCTTGGTTTGTTGCTTTACTACACAAGGTACATTATGATCTTATATTGAAATTCTTCAAAAAAAAATAGTGGTTCTTCATAAATGAGTGGTACTGAGATAAGGCTTATTGTGAACCAGGCAATATGGAGAAGCGATTCAAGAGCTGAGCATATGTCTGGCCTTTGTTTTATCCGATGAAGAACAAGAGGAGTTGAAGCTATTTATAGTGAAGCTTCATCTACTTCGTCTTTTATCTTCATTGAAGCCTCTTGGCTCTAATCGTTTGGCCGTTTCTTGACTTCGCTTATATCTCTTTTAACTCTCTACTCTAGTTTTAAATACTCTTTTATCTGTGTGTATCTGTTGTGTTTGAAGAAGCTTTGTGTGAGACATGTAACTATGTTACTTGTTATAACTCTATAAGACGACTAGGTCTACACGAGCTGATTCATCATGGTTTAATGACAAGTGTACTTGTTGATAAGGAAGTGAACCGATTGAGATTTGGATTTATGAACAACAGTTACGGTTTTATTTAGGTTTAAACCGGGTTGGACACAAGGGTCTGGGGAACAAGATCGAATCTATATATAGTAAGTCACAGGTAATTTACATACTAAAAAATGCTGCATTATTCTACAGTTGACACTTATTATTTGTATGATGTGTCAATCCTATAATTTTTTGACAATTATATTTTATTATTATAAATAATTTATAATTATTAAATTATTAAAAAAAGTGTTGCAGTTAATTAACAATTCCTTATTTTAAGGTGCAATTATTTTTAAAAATTTCTCATTTATTTATTTTTCTAAACTATTATATCTCCTCTTAAATATTTATCCTCTACATATTTTTTATTAAATCTATTCTTTTTGTTTTAAATGATTTATAAATTTTTTTTTTTTAATTTTGTTTTCTCTTTTACTTTTACTGATTATAAACATTTTTTGTATTAGATATACTTATTTTTCTATATTCAATTTGCTTTTGTTTCAAGCAATCACTTTCATTCATACTATAAAATCTCATTTATAATAATTTTTTAAAACTANAAAAAATCTAATAAAATATATAAATCAATAATTTTTTAATAAAAAAAATTGACAATAAATATGGCCCCAGGAGTCATGACGATAGTATAATTATAAAGCTAAATACTAAACCGGAAATATACTAGATTAATTACAATTTCAATTAATCGTATCTTTATAATAAAATAAAATTTAATATAAAAGTTTGGTATTAGTTTAATTCCCAAAAAAAATAAAAAGATATAGTTTGGTATAATATCTAGAACAAACAATAAGAATTGTGCATGAATCAATCGTCTAACATGCATAAATCGAAAGAGTGGCAACATAAGTTTCCAAAAACGTAACACTTGTACCATAATACCATTACATGTCATTCTCTCTTTATAGTTTTGATGATGATTACAAACTCTGAACTACCAGTTCATTAACTTATAAATTTTTTTAAAAAATATAACAAAAGACAAATAGTTTTGAAAACATTAATAATAGTTTCCTTTTGAACCCGAAACAACGTGACCTAATAAATCGTCTACATGTTTTATTCTACCTTTATATATATGTGACACATTATAGTTTGGTGTTAGTAGTTTTTGCATCCTACTCACAGTCACAGATCTTTGCTGTTTTTTTTAAATATCTTTATATCCAACTTATTATAGTTTCCACATTTGAAGGTTCTTTAGTTGGACCAGTGTCACTTTTTTCTCCTTCGTTAAAGGGGACCAATGTCACTCTTATAGACCTAACTGAACTTTGATCATCTTCTCTATAAATTGTGAGTTTTTTTGCAACAAGTTTCTCTATTAAATTAAATGTCAATTCAACGTTTTAAAATAAAAATAAAAAATATATTAACAAAATTTTTGACAATATTTGAGAAAAAAAAAACATAAATACTTTGACAAATCGGGTGTAGCTTGTAGGTGGCCTAAAAAAACCAATCAAATTTATTTGACAAAAGGAAAACAAATCATATTTATAAAATATTATTATCACCAAAATAATATTATATTTATCCTAAATTTAAAAACATAGATATTCAAATTAAAATAATTTTGCTGCCACATAAAATGTCAGTATCTTTCCTCTGATATTTATACGAAAAAAAAACTATCATCATACAAACTTATAATACTGACAAATATAATATTTATAGATTAGAATTTAGAACTTCACATAAATCAAAAATATAAATTTTGAAAAATAATTATTAATTTTTTTTATCCATTTTCATAGTTAATAAATAGCCCTCACAGTCCTACACATGCACACACACTCATCTTGTGAAGAAACAACCGAATAAAAAAAAAACAGAGCAATGGAGTCTTCATTGATCTCCACATTCTCTCCTAAATCATCTCTTCACCACTACCTTCTTATTCGCCGATCTTCCTCTCCTCGTCTCCTCCGTATCAACTCCGCCGTTATCGAAGAACGTTCTCCGATCAGTAATCCAAGCAACAACAATGGCCGTCCTCAAACCAATCTTCCTCCTAAAAAACTCCAAAGTCGAACCAATCACACCGTTGTTTCATCTCCGGTTAAACACCGACCAGAAATGACTCTCGCTACAGCTCTTTTCACCACCTTCGAAGATGTCATCAACACGTTTATTGATCCACCGTCACGTCCTTCCGTTGATCCAAAACATGTTCTCTCCGATAACTTCGCTCCTGTTCTCGATGAGCTTCCTCCAACGGAGTGTGAAATCATCCATGGATCTCTTCCACCGTCACTCAACGGTGCTTACATCCGTAACGGTCCGAATCCTCAGTTTCTACCTCGTGGTCCTTACCATCTCTTTGACGGTGACGGTATGCTTCACGCGATTCGAATTCACGGTGGTAAAGCTACGCTCTGTAGCAGATACGTCAAGACTTATAAATATAACGTTGAGAAACAATTCGGAGCTCCGATAATGGTTAATGTATTTTCCGGATTTAACGGCGTGACGGCGTCGGTAGCTCGTGGAGCATTAACGGCGGTTAGGGTTTTAGCTGGACAGTATAATCCAATTAACGGCATTGGATTAGCTAATACAAGTCTCGCTTTCTTCTCTAACCGTCTCTTCGCTTTAGGAGAATCAGATTTGCCGTACGCCGTACGATTAACAGATGATGGAGATATTGAGACGATCGGACGGCACGATTTCGACGGGAAGTTATCTATGAGTATGACAGCTCATCCTAAAACTGATCCGGAAACTGGAGAGACGTTTGCTTTCCGGTACGGTCCGGTTCCACCGTTTTTAACATTATTCCGGTTTGATTCCGCCGGTAGAAAACAAAGAGACGTTCCGATCTTCTCGATGACGTCTCCGTCATTTATACATGACTTCGCGATCACGAAACGTTATACGATTTTCTCGGAGATTCAGCTTGGGATGAGGATGAATCCGATGGATTTGGTTATTGAAGGTGGATCTCCGGTTGGTACTGATAACGGGAAAACACCGAGGCTTGGAGTGATTCCACGTTACGCCGGAGATGAATCGGAGATAAAATGGTTTGAAGTTCCTGGATTCAACATCATGCACGCTATTAATGCTTGGGATGAAGACGATGGTAACTCCATCGTTTTGATCGCTCCGAATATTTTGTCGATTGAGCATACTTTAGAGAGGATGGATTTGATTCATGCTTTAGTTGAAAAAGTTAAAATCGATCTCGTCACCGGAATCGTGACACGTCA
>KE158968.1:120556-145744 GCA_000411055.1 Leavenworthia alabamica | reverse complement strand
AATTCGGGTCGGTATCGGTTCGGGTAATTTGCCCAGGCCTGCGGATGATTAAGGCTGGGTATCTTGGGATTTTTTTTATGGGCCCCAAAAATTTTCATTACCCGGATCCAGTGGATGTGCTTCTACTATCCAGATCCGTTTGGTTTGGATATCCGGGTTTTAGATCCGGATAGTACTTAACAGGTCAACATATTATGCATATTGAGAGTTACCTGAACTCAAAAGATTCCACCGCTGGAATCTAAAAGGAGAAGGGATGTTAAGTACAGACGATGCTGAGGAGCTATTATCTCTAAAAAGTGGGAGATACGACTTTCTCAAGAATCTTGGCATACAATTGCTGACACGTGATAATGCACAAAGAAGCAGAACCAATGAGAAGAGCAAAGCAGATATAAGAGTTATTGGGTTTATCTTCATACTCAAACTCTCATAGCTCTTTAATCCTAATGTAGAAGAAGGAGATAAAGCCTTCCCTGCTTCTAAAAGAGCTACTCCAAGTGTCCAAGTTATACTCCCAGACCCAATTATGATTTGCTTATCTGTAATATATAAACCTTCTCGTAACAAGGAGACTATGTATGGTGCTCTAAAGCAATACTGTTCAATGAAAGGCTGTGAAGAAACACTGGTTTTAGCAACTTGCCAAGCTTTTTCACAAAATTCTCTACCTTTTTCTAATACATCATCAAGGGAAGCTTCAGCAGTTAAATTAAGAAAACGGTACACTACGAAGAATCCGGATATAGCATAGAACTGACCATGAGGACGAGGATAACCATCAGGAAGAGCACAAGGCTGTAAATCACAGTCAATTCCATGTTTTGTGTTTGACCATTGAGAGCTATTCACAGCAATTTTTGCTAGTGCATTGCACTCTCCCCAATTTGGAGCACCAATAAGCTTGATAGGGACTCCTGGCTTCCCTTTTCTACGTCTTTGGACACTACTAGGAGCACACTGAGAACATAAGTACTGTCCATTGTATCCAGTATTCAAGCAAGGATGTTTCATTTCTAATTTTCCTTCGATCAAATCGGATTTATTGACATTTGGTAGCTTCTTTAAAAGATGAAGAACAGATCTTTCAAATGCATCATTAAGACCATATCCCGCAAGAGAATAAGCACTAAGATGATGGTTAACAGATCCAATTCTGAGGTTTAGGTTGGTCTCGTTATGCGTTCGCTCCTCATTCTCAAAGGTTACTTGTAATGATGACCCACCTAAGTCAAGTGCACCAAATGTTGCCTTCTTTGGTAAGGCTCCTAACATGCTTGTTTGATAATTAAGTGCAGTCCATCCGAAATAAGCTTCTTCTGTACCACTGATGATCTTAACCCATTCCCTCCGGCAAGTGAAGGACGACTTTGCTAGTATAGACCACACATTACCTAGAAGCCAGTTTGAATCAGCAGCACGAAGCCTTCGGACCCCTGCTGTTGCATAAACAAAGAGAGACGTTTTTCTATGAGCATGCTTGGGGATTTGCTTCTCCGCCCATTGAATAAGTGGCTTTATCGCAGTTTTCAATCCTGATCTGTTGTTGACTAGCTTATCAAACCCAGGTTCTGTCTCCATCCGATCATAAGCACGGCCACTTCTCTTTCTAGAAATACCTTCTGTCAAAGACTTCATAACAATGGGAAGAGTACTATCTTTCTTGTAATTTACAGAAGCCTGATACACATATGCACGAGTTCCAGTGCTTCCACAGTCAAACACAACATAATATCTTGATGCACGTCGTGACCAGTTCGTATAAATATACATGGAGATTATATACACCAGAACAGCAAACAATAACAGACACATAACAATCATAACCACACGGATCCATTTACGACGTGTAGATGGGTTGGTCCCATTGAGAACACTTCCCTTTTCCTTGGAAAAACTTCCTTTTTCCTTGGGAAGACTAGATCCATTTTGTCCCCATGAGATAGTTTGTAATTTACTGCTTAACTCAGCTTCTTTAGCAAGAATAGATTCTTCAGGATCAAATCCATAATATGAAGAGAAGTCTTGTAGAGACGCCGAGTGTCTCAAACTATTCTTACGTACACCATTGCCAAAACTGATGGAATTTGAAGGTGAGGTTCCTAAATCCAGTGATGAACCAGTAGGCAAATACGGAACAGGTGGATGTGAACCTGCTCGATTCGATGTAGCGGTAAAAAGTTGAGTGATTCTACCAAAAACCATGTCTATTGCACCTCAAAATTGCTTTACTTAGAATGGAACTAACAACTCAACACAACATTTCTTTGTAGGATCAAATGTAGAAGCACAACAAAGTCTTCAGATTCTTCATTCTTCTACTGAAATCGATATAACAACACAAATCAAAATCAAATACAATTTATGTGTTCAATCAAAAAATCTCAGAAGAGAGCTTGAATGATTCACAAATCAATAGAATAGAAAGGAACGATCTGCAGTTAAATCGACATTTGCGATAATAACCTAACGATTCAATCATAGTAATTGAAAAGCTAAGAGTTCAATACCAGAAAGACGAAGAACAAACTCAAGCCCAAGCTCTAGATCTCGTATCTCGCTGCGTCTTAGAAGCGTATACAAACATGAGTTAATTCACGAATCGTCCTCAAGCAGATCTAACAAAGTATCGAGTTTATAAAATTACGACTCAGACAAGAGGCAAACGAAGACACGGAGAAATTGCTTTTGTCATCAACAGAAAACGTCTTGCTTAATTTTCAGTTTTTTAGGGGATATTTGTTATATTTGAAAACATTTGGGATGAAAACGTAAATGTCGTCAAGAAAATTTTACGTTTTTTATATTTATCTTTTTTAATTTGAAAACACTCTGTAAACTAACTGGATGATAATGGATAAATGTAAAATTCAGATCTTACACTTTGAAAGTAAGCTAGTAAATGATCATGTAACTAATATTTTTTTTTTATTCAACATTGTCAAAATCACAAAAGATACAAACATTATAGAAACACTCTGTGAATAGTAATAAGGTAATCAAAGAAGATATTAATAAGATATGAAATGTTAAATCTTGTTGTTAACATGGACTCTGGTCTGATTCTAAACTATTTTGTTTTCTTTTAGTCAGCAGATTTCACAGAAAACAACTGTCCAAATCTGTTACCTGTTCCATTAAACAAAAGAGGTTCAGATGTTCTTACACCTGCTGCTCCTTTTCGCTCTCTAAAAGATGCCCAAGTGACCATATAGAGTCCTAAAATGATAAAGAAACCACCCACAACACTGCACAAACAAAAGGATTCCATTTAGGAACTTTGGAAGTGAAGAATGTGATTCAAAAAAGGTTTCAGACTATGTATTTTAACCTTCCGAGATAAATAGGACTACCGAGAAAGATTCTCGATAGGAAAGCTGATGCAGCAGGTTGAAGAGGATTGTAGAGAGCTACCAATGCAGGACCAATAATCTTATTAGACCAAGTTATGAGTCCAAAGTTTAGTGCTGACGCGATAACTCCCTAAAAAAAAAAGATTAACCAGATGAATTGTGTCAATGATATATATGTAAGAAGATAAAAAGAACTTATTTGTGTAACTTACAGCATATATAACTGCAAGAATCTCAGATTGTGTTAGTTTCCAATCTAATGGCTCATTTACCATAAATAAAGCTGTTATGACCATTAGTACTGTACCGAAGAAGTATGATAATGCAGCAACTGAAAGATTTGCTGGATACTTCTTCAAAAGTGGTGCCTTGCGAGTTTTCATTACATCCACATTAAAAAGACACACACAAAGAGGTTAGAATGCATTGGTCTAAACCGAAACAATGAAGAGATCTATCTACCTGAATGGCAAGAAAAGTAGCCATACACATGCAGTTTCCAATCAAGCATAAAACTCCAATGTGCCATGTTTCAAATCCAAGATCGAGGAAACCAATGACTAACCATCCAGTAGGTTCAGGTTGACCTTTACCACTGATTTCATTGTGCATCGTAAAGTATGCATCTTTATCTCCTAACAAGGCTGGACCTCGAAATAGAACCATAAAGATGGCACCTAAAACACACACAAGTGTGCCTCCAACCTTAGCTTGACCTTCAATTCTCAACAAGTTCACTCTTTCTGTACTGCATACAAAGTAGGAAACATCAAAATTCAAAAACTGAAGCATATCTAAGAGAAGAACCATACTCTCACCCCATCATTACAGCCAAGAGAAAGGTAAAGACTGGGATGGATGGTTGAATGGCAGCAGCATAGGTTGGATTTGTGTATGTAAGACCAATAAGAAATAACAATTGGTTGCCAAATACCCTATAAATAGTTGAGATTAACGCAAAGGTTACGAGATATTTAATCTGCATAAATATGATTACAATATATTGAGACCGGATAAAGATGATTTCTTACCCTGCTAAGCCCAGAAAGAAGAATGACAAGAGGAGACTCTTATTCATTGGAGTTCTGATCTTTCTACATGCATGAGAAAAGAACAATGTTCATTACAAACCTCATACACTGTTCTTTCATTTTCTGATATGTTTTGGGGTAAACTATATTACAAAACTATAGAGCAAAACAAGCCTAAATCGAGAAACCAGATCCTAGTTTCAAATGTACTGAATCACAAGACTCGAAGAAGAGACATGGAACTTATAGAACATAAACATAGTAATCTGCAACGATCAATGATCTCAAAACTTATAGGAATCTGAATCACCTAACAGAGGAAGTAAACTAAACACAAATCTACACCTTAAGTCTACGTACATTGCTCCAAATCTGAAATCTAGTTGTTCTATTATGAAGATGACATTGACTTTAAATACTCCAGAAGAGCTTACATAAACTCATCAGAGAGAAATGCTAATTCAAATTCTGAGAATCCATAGTAATGGATCCGGCAATAACAAGGAATCGATTGAAACCCATCTCGAGAGCGTAACAGAAAAACTGGGAAAACACAGAGGAAACGAAAAACGAAGAAAGGAGGAGGAGAAAGATGAAACCTTTCGCGGAAGTAAGCGAGAGGAGCGAGAATAGAGAGAGCAAGAAGATCACGGCAAACACAGAAGACAAGCTGGTTTACTCCAACGTTAAGAGCTACTTTTGTAATCACATGGTATCCGCCAGTAAATAACTGAACAATCGCCATGGCAGAATGCGCCATCCGAGCTTCTTTATCCGCCGATCCGCCTCCGTTGAGGATCATCCCCGCCGGCATCTTTCCGATTTACTCCGTGTCTCTCTCTCTCTGTCTCCCTGGCTTCTGATATAAAGCGAAGACTTAAAGTGAGATCCTTGCTTTGTTTGGAAAGCTTTGTTCTGTGCAAATTTCCTCGAATTTTTATATTAATTTTGAGATATTTTTTCAATTTAAAATAATTTTAATTTTTCGGTAGATCATAAAAATTAAAATTACTAGATGAAATCATGAAACTGTCATGATTTTATGAATAATGAAACTCATAAAATCATTTAAAATAATAAAGTTCACATTATAAAACACTTTTATAATTTATATTTATTAAAATTAACACAATAAATGTTTATTTAAAAATTATTAACAAATAATATTATATTATAAAATTTTAAATTTATAAATTTATAAATCATTAAATTAATAATACATATTTTGATAAATTTAAAAATCAATAATTTAATTTAAAAATCCAAATTTACTAAAATTTATGAGTATTTCAATACCAGAAAAAGCTCAACACCGAGGCATTGGGAATCCTTAACATCGGGGACATGGACGCCGAAGAAGGAAGCGGAGTACGGCTAAGCAAGAGTTTCGCCGTCGGAAAAGTCACAGGCGGTAGTTTAGAGGTTGACTACTAGACGAAATCCGGTACCGCTTGGAGTCACTCGTTCCTGAATCAAAAACCATGGCATCCACTTTCTTATCCCAACCAGCGTCGCAAATGGATCGCCGAGCAGACTCACGCTCAACACGATCGCAGAGCAGAAGAGGTGGCTCGCGAGGTAAGCATCGCAGATGCTCTCCAATTTCTGTTCACTTCGTTCGCGTTTTCTCTTACGTTGCCTTATTCCTGGATTTGCAGTTTGCGCAAGAGCAAGAGTTCTTCAAATTAGCAGCTCTCATCTCAAAGAAAGAAAGAAGGTTAATTCATCCCTCCCAGTCAGATTAGGGTTTATGTTATTCAGTATCTCAATTCTAAAACCTATAGAAGCATTTGAAATTTGGTAAATTAGTGATCCAACTTTAGTTTTGTATTGCTTGATTTTGATTTCTGAGATTACTGCGTAGATCGAAACAATGAGAGCTGTTAGCTTCATGTATGTTCGCCCACCTGGCTATGATCCTGAAAGTGCCAAAGCAGCAGAACACACAGATGAGAAACAAAAGTGTCATGGCTCTTCTACTCATGATTCAATGATGGACAACAATGTTGGTTCTAAGTATGTGACAGAATCAGATGTTACAATTATTGCTAAGACGATAATAATTCACATTCTTCTTTGCTCTCTTTGATGCAATGCAGACCAGAAGAATCATTAGGAGGAGGTGATCATTCAGATGTTTTTGGGCGTGCTCTTCCTTTCTGAAGAAGAATTTGAGGTTCTTAAAAAAACACCAAGGTATTGTCATGTTTTTGTGATCTTTCAAATGTGTTAACTATAAATACCACTAAAATTGATTTTAAAAAAATTATCATTTATAATTTAATTAAATTTAAAAATTTAAATTATATTTTGTGGGAAAATTATATAACTCATAAACAATAAATAATAAATTCAAACAATATATATTAAACTCTAACCTTAAATAATAAATTTTAATATCTAAATCAAAATTCTAAATTCTAAATAATAAATACTAAGCTCAAATACTATTACTAAACTCTAACCATAAATAATAAATATTAAACTCAAACATTAAATATTAAACTCTAATAGTAAATAAAAAAAAAAATTTTTTTATAAAAATGTAATTTTTAATAAAAATAAATTTTAATTAAAAAATAGTATTCATGTCCAACTTAAAAATTATTGTATTTTTGTCCAATAAACTATATTTTATGGTGTTTAGAGGAAATGACTCTTCCGCTGCTGGAAAATTCGTTTAATAAAAGATTTGTTTTTTATGTAATTAAAAATAAATAGTATATTTAAGATAAAAGTCTAAATATGTTAAGATGTCAATGTTTTTAAACAGATAATACATTCAAACTGCTCTTGATTGTACTCATTTGAAGTGGTTTGAATATAACACAATATTAAAGTGGTATTCGATTCGCGGGAAAATATATNTCTAAATCAAAATTCTAAATTCTAAATAATAAATACTAAGCTCAAATACTATTACTAAACTCTAACCATAAATAATAAATATTAAACTCAAACATTAAATATTAAACTCTAATAGTAAATAAAAAAAAAAATTTTTTTATAAAAATGTAATTTTTAATAAAAATAAATTTTAATTAAAAAATAGTATTCATGTCCAACTTAAAAATTATTGTATTTTTGTCCAATAAACTATATTTTATGGTGTTTAGAGGAAATGACTCTTCCGCTGCTGGAAAATTCGTTTAATAAAAGATTTGTTTTTTATGTAATTAAAAATAAATAGTATATTTAAGATAAAAGTCTAAATATGTTAAGATGTCAATGTTTTTAAACAGATAATACATTCAAACTGCTCTTGATTGTACTCATTTGAAGTGGTTTGAATATAACACAATATTAAAGTGGTATTCGATTCGCGGGAAAATATATTCTGAATATTTAAGGAGGGGGTATTGAACTTGACATTTTGAGTGATTTGATGTTTAGTGACATTTGAAATGATTTAGTTGAATTTTGGTGAATATGAAATTTTGTTGTTAAATTTTTTGAAATCTCACCTAAAATCATGAGATTTTGATATTTGTATTTTTAATTAGGAAATCCCTGAAAATCTCACATGAGATTTTAAAATCAAATTCTAATATCATTTCCAATAACTGTGGATTTTAATAAATTTTTCAAAATCACTAATCCAATAACATTAGATTTTAATAACTAATTTAAAATCTATATTCCAATAACACATGATTTGTGATTTTAAATCAAATCACCCAAAATGTCTACTCCAATACATCCCCTAACTGTTTAGTTAGTATAAATATAGTTCATACTTTATTTATTTATCAAAAATTTAAATTATTTGGGTAAATTTACCAATCTACATTATAAAAAAATCTTAATTAACGAACCAATAATCATAGTTCTTATAATTGAAACTAAAAGATTGCAGGTTGAAAAAAATATTTTTGTATAATTCAGGTTAACTTTACAAAAGAGAGTTTATTAAGTATATAAACATAATGAGCAAAATATATTCAAAATCTACTATTTTTTCGGAGCAAACTCAATCTCTTTGTTGAGAGTATTTCTCTAATATCCAATCTACGAATTCGTGATGATTATAATTATTTTCATATTAATTATATAAAAACAATTTTATTTTTAAATAATGTTGAAATAACATTTGTTTCGTCGGGTTATAATTTATAATATAATTAGGGATTTTGTTATAACAAAACAACGTGGATAAAGATATGTTTTGTTAAAATTTTGTTAGAAAACGTGATATAAATATATGTGAATTTACAAAACTGTCCTATTATGATTATACTAAAAACATTAATTAATTAAATAAATATATAATGGTATTGTTAGTAATTATTTTACAAAATAAATATTATTTATTTTTAATATTGTAGAAATAATAAGTAGTAAATTTAATTGGTCAATGTAGAGATCGATATATCCAATAAAAAAATCTAGAGATATAAATGTAATTTTTATCAAATACATGGATTAAATATACATTAATTTTTTTGTCACAAACCCTCACGTTTGTGTATATATATTATATACACCATACAACAATAAGATCTCAAAAACAAAAGTCACTTTTAGGAAAACCCTAATAGTTAAACGCCGCTATGAACGAGTCAAACCTTCCTCCACATCAATCATGGTTTTCATCATTACCAGAAGACTTAGTTTTGAATATATTGGCTCGCATATCGACTTCATACTACCCAAAACTCTCTCTTGTCTCCACTAGTTTCCGCTCTCTCATCTTCTCCAATGAGCTAGAGATGGCACGAATCAACCTTGGAACCCTAGAAAATGGTGTCTATGTCCGCTTACAATCAATCACACATCCTCATGACTCAAGATGGTTCAGTCTCTGGATAAAACATGATGATCATCAAACCCTACCACATCCTTCTAACACTAGACACTTAATTACTGCTTTCCCGACAAAATCTTATCGAACCCTAACTTATTACACGACCAAAGACAAGTCTACAAGAAACTTGTTGGTACCTATGCCTTCTTTTTATTCTCCTCAGTTACCAAGATGCTACGTAATGGTTGGTTCAGAACTATATTAAATCGGTGGACAAAACACACCCTCCTCTAACGTGTGGGTTAAGCGGTTAAGCAAGTGGTGTAAAGCCCCTAGCATGATGGTGGCTCGTATGAATTGTCTTACTTGCTACTGTGATGAGAAGCTATATGTAATAGGAGGGTGTGAGCCATGTGATCAATCTACGTATTGGGCTGAGGTTTTTGACCCGAAGACACAAACTTGGGAACCTTTACCTGACCCTAGCTTTGAGCTCAGGTTCTCTTCACCTATAAAGATCTTACCGGACGAGGAACAAAGAAAATTTTACGTGAGAAGCCATAAGAAAAACTTTGTTTACCTTATAGAAGAAAAAAAATGGGAAGTTTGTGAGTTGAAGTTGTTTGATTGGCATGAGATAGAGAATATATGGTATTCTTATGATGATGGAAAGTGTTGTTGGTTTGATACAAAGTGTGAAGAGGTGAGATTAGTCAAAGGTTTGACCAAACTTTATAGACATTTTAGCTTTGGACGTGGAGTAGAAATGGGAACATATGGTGGAAAACTTATAATGTTTTGGTTTGGTCCTGATGTGTTATATTTTTATGAATGTCAACTTTGGTGTGCTGTGATTTTACTTGAAAAGCGTAATGAGAATGAAGTTTGGGGTCATATTGAATGGATTGATGTTGTGCTTGAAGTCCCTTTGTCACATACAATCTTGAGTTGTGTGGAGCTTTTGGGGTAGGTTATGAACTTATGAGTTATGAGTGCCTTGTATTATATTACCATGATTTTTTTTCTTTTTTGTTTTATTTTTCATAATATTATGATATGTTGATTTGGTTTTATTGGAATTTGATATTTTTTTAATTTAATAATGCGTGATTGGATTAGATTTTTGAGCTTACTTACCTTTTGAAGCAAATTTAACACTGTTGGGGCTATGGCTATCTAAGCCTTTACATAATTCTGACCTTGAATCATATCGAATAGCCCTAGGCTTTCAGTTTGTTCGGCTTAAATTATTCAGTTTGTTTGATTTTTCGGTTTGGTTGGTTTTTAAAAATTAGTTCGAAAGTAAAATCGAAAAAGATATCGGTTTGTTTGGTTAGCTTTGCTTTTTTAGTTAATACAATATTTTTTAGTTCGATCCGATTAATCCATATAAACCAAATAAATCTAGAAATTCATTATTCGGTTTGGATTATTTAGTTTGTTCAATTTATTCGATTAATTTACACTGAATAATTTGTTTAGTCTGAATCGAAAAATGATTTTTTAGAGTTATTCCGTTAATCTAATAAACCGAATATTAACTCAAACCGAACCGAAACAGAAGTAAAATTAAAAATGTTCCGATTGATTTATTCATTTAAAACCAAAAAACTCGAAACCGATCTAATTCAGTTTGGTTTTTGGTAAACCAAATAAATCGAAATGTCTACGCCTCCACGGCTAATATCTAAATGATTTAAAAGAAAAAAAAATGTAAATAAATATGGTAAGAAAAAGAAAGAGAAAAAAGCCCATAAAGGCCCAAAGATGAATCAGCGAACCGCGAAAGCCATACAATTATGGTTTCATATAAATCTCAGTTAAAAACAAATTTAAATTCAAATTAAACAATAACTGCAAACAAGAGAGCAACAAGAACCCTAATCGTGTTTTCATACCTCAATTTTCCCGCCAATTTCTTAATAATGGAAAGCGAGAGTTCTCAGTATCCATCGTCATGGTCACTGTGTTCAACTCAACAAATTCTCAGTGAACCATTAATAGGAAGCTTCGTCTCTTTAACAACAAACTACGATATACGTTACGAAGGTGTTCTACATTACATCAATCTTCATGATTCAACTCTAGCTCTCCAAAATGGTACTCATCCAAAACCCTAATTTACTCTGTTTTCATATTTTTTGTTACTGATTCAAACCCTAATTTACTCTGTTTTCTATTTTTTTTTGTTACTTGTTGTACAATCTTTCTATTTTTAACTTTTTTTTGCAGTGATACGTTACGGTACAGAGGAAAGAACAAATAATGAATATCAAATTCAACCATATAATATAGTTTACAATTACATTCTTTTCAAAGCAAATGATATAAAGGTTAGTATTTATTTTCATATTTTAATTTCGATTTATTAAAGATTTAATTATTTAATTTGTAGGAAGTATTCGTTAAGCCTCTGATGCATTGTGGTGGTTCTTTAACAAGACAAGCTACAGTTAGTAAACAAAAACCACCACTTCCTATTATGTTCTGGTTATATAAACCAATCTGTGCTACGATATGTAATGAAGAACTCATCAAACCACAAACTAAGATAGATTCTAGTGCTTACTCAGTCAACGCTGCTTCATTGCAAAACATATCTCATAGCTTTTTTACTACATTCCCACCTCGACAGGTACCTTCTTCACTACTTATCTTTGTTTCCTCTGTAGTGTTTTGTGTACCTTAAGCAACAAGTCATTAACTGTTTTGTTTGGTATTTTGGTTTTAGATTAATGAAAGAGTTGGTTTTGAGACAATGAATAAGAAGAACTTCAAACAGTACAAGTTATGGGGTCCTATCAAAAACAAGGAAGAAGAGAGTGTAAAGGTGAGCTAATACTTCTATGATTTAGTAGAGATTTATAATGCTTTCTTATATTGGTATTAACAAGGTTTGTTCTTGTTTTTGTATTTTTTTGTAGCATGCTTATAAAATTGAAGGGTCTTTTCATAAGATCTCTAGCAAACCTTGTGAGACTATAAGAAGAAGAAATTATAATCCATTTGGACCTATAGGGAGACCTGTGAGCAAGAGTGAGCATCTCTCTCTCTCTCTCTGTGTGAAGATGTTCTTTTAATGGAAATTAATTTAAGTATCTTTATGTTTTTTTCAGGAGATAAGGAATAATAGCTTACAATGGAGACTTCAATTACAATCACTACCATACAATTTCACAAGTGGATACAACTAGGGCATTCTTACATGTTTGTAAATCTCTGTTTTTGGGGCTTAACATTTGTTTTTTGTAGTAGAGATCTCTGTGACACATATCATTGGCAAGTTCATGTTTTTTTTGGGTCTCATGAACTTAACTGTTTTACTTAGGCTTTTAGAGAGATTGTTTTTTCTTTTCTTTTATGAAAATCTTCAAAAGTGTATATACAACTGTAGTCTTGGTCATTGATTCAGGGTTTAACAATCTTACAAAGTTTGTTTTGTTTTGAGACAACACCAAACTCAATGTGATCCATTAAGCATAGAGAGTAAGAAAAGAGAAGCAGAAGAGAAAAATATAGAAACAGAGATACATAACAAATCCATAACAGAACTAATAGCTACTTTCCTGCTCTTGTCGAATAAACCAATCAACAATAGCATCACTATTACATGTCCCAACTTCGTTTTAAGTTGACTAACTGATTTCACCTCTAACCATTGAGGTCGCTCCTGAAGAACAAACACACACACACACGTAAGTATTAGTATGAATCAAGAAATGAGATTTTGATCTATTTAAAGAAAGAAGACCAACCTTTAAGACGAACATTCCAAAGAGATTAGATCTATTAGAAGCAATATAGTGTGAACGTGATTCTGAAGTGTTGAGATTGCTAATGAACAACTCGTAAAGTCCCATTCCAAATACCAACATCACAGTTCCTAGAAGATATATATCTACAAAAAAAAGTTGTATATCATTTAGCAATTAGCATCACATCCATGAAGTTTTAATGCATATTAATGTTCTTAAGTTATCACTCACCTATGGCCTCTACAAGAAGTAATATCACTTGTCCTCGATTCACAGAATACGCCATAAATGAGTCTACTACATACATACATCCCTGCACATGATAAATTTGTTTCTTCTCTTATGAGATTCATATAGATATTACTATGTGAAGTATCAAAGATTTTAAGACATAATCTGCTATTATAGGACAAAAACTAACTTATCAATACTCAATACAGAGAAAGGAATCTGCAGTGCCTTTTACCTTGATGAAGCATATAACTGATCCGAGGAGAGATCCTAATGTTCCAAGAAACGCCATGAATCGACATTGATAAATTACCTGAAAATTTCAAACCTTTAAAAAACTCAGCTTTAAACTATGAACAGAGCCAATTAAAAGCTCTGTTTTTTTCCTAGATTTTGTCTCGATTTGAAAATTTGGAATCAACCCATTTACCTTCTCAATCCCTTCTTCTAGAGCTTCAAATTTATTAGTAGAATTCGATGTTACAACTGCAGATGTAGACGCAGATACGATGCGTGAAGAGAGAAATCTTCCCGGAGATCTACAACTCCAAGCTGAGCTTTTCGTCGTCGTCGTCGTTATCCTCGACGGTAGTTTGAAGCCACGATAGCTTGATTTTACGAGCCTCTTATCGATCGGTACAAAATCACGAAAACCATTGAAGATCATTCCGGAAGGAGACGGCGCAGCAATAGCATTTGCGTTGATGGTCCGGCACGGCGTCATCATGGCTGCTTTGTCAATCAGTTATGGAACTCGGGAGACGAAGAAAAGAAGAGAGTGAGAAGGAGACACGTGTCAGGAGATTAGAAATGCGCCGCCGTGAGCGAGAGAGAGATATTTAGTTGTAACTTTATGTATGGTCTCTTAGGAATCCAGTTGGACGGTAACTAACGGTAAATAATTGGAGGGAACTGTATGTACATCTAAACGCAGACGCGGTTTTGCGCAAACGCAATTGCAGACAAAAAAGTCAAAATTCTCCAAACAGGAGTCAGGTTTTGATTTGGTATGGTTTGGATAACGATTTTAGGGATTTAATTCGAATTTAAGGTTTAAATCAGTTTATTTGTTTGGTTTATTCTTTTGACTAATAGATAAATGGATTGTAGTTATGTTAATAAAATTGCCTTTAGTTAATTTATTCTCACTCAGATCTACTTCGTTACTATTTTCCTCACTTTAGACATACTCAAATCTCTTTCAAACTAGCATCGAAAAGACATCACATGAAAAATGAAAACTTAGATCTAGAAAATTATTACAAATTTATAAGAAAAAAAAATGGTCTGAACATAATCAGATGAATGTTAGCTTCCAGATGTTTCATCTGGATTAACAAAAAATAATCATAAATGAAAAACAAATTAGAAATGATGTTATACTTTATGATCCAACGAACGATTACACGAGTTTAACAACTTTCCCATATGTTACCATTTATTCAACTAGATCGGTTCATAATAGGACAACTAAAAACAATTTTCACCTCTGTTAAGATAAAAATAAAATAACAATAGTAAAGAATTGTCATATATATGTTGAATTAGTTAATACCGTTTTAAAATGTTACCTTTTTCATATCAAACCATTAATTTGTCAAGGCAAAAAAATGCTGCACATCTGATAACAATTGTCCTCAGCGACGTGTCAGTCAATAATTAGTTTTAAACTACTCCGGTGAGAACTAGCTTAAGCATTCTGAAGCACAAAAGAGAGATAAAGAGTGAATAAGATTAATTACTTTCAGTTTCAGCCAATCAAATAGTAAAAGAAGAAAAAATTATAAAGGTGGAGTTTGAATGAGTATTTACATTTATGTGACCTGTAATTAGAGGTAGCCCAGTTATAGCTACCATGAATATATCCATGTGTAAGCTTTTATTTGACTGTCCATGATTTATGTATCTTTCATTGAATCTGCCAATAACGGTGAAACGTAAGGGATTAGGGTTTAGATTCACTAAACAGTCTCACCAGATTCTTTGATATAAACAAACCAATCAAAGAATCCTAATGGTCTCATCAATACAAGTGTAAATATACTTCTTAAGGCACAAATCTGTGTGAATGTAAATTATTGTACCTGTATTATCCTTTTTAGGATTGCTGTCTGAAGTGCCTGCTCTGCTCCAAAATCTACCATACGGATTCAATTCCGTGGCACTAAATTCTTAATCCTGAGGAGTACTAGAAACGATGATTTGTAAATCCTAAACCCATATAGCTTAAGATGCCGAAATAGACAACTTGTCTCCCTAAAATTGTTGAAGCAGGTCGCTGTTAATCGAATGTGGCTAGAGAATCAAGTAAAACAAATTAAACACTTGTAAGATGCAATGGACCATAAGCATTTACCAAATAAATCCTTGCCAATGTATTCCTTTAATAATATGCAAATCCCAGTCGTGAATAGGACCGTCAATACTGAAAATGACACTGGATCTCAGTTTTCAACCTGCAAGAACAGAACTCCCATTCCATTATTAAACTGAAGCAAGAAGAGAAGCTAGAATGAAATTAACAACCAGAATATAAACCTTTGTTAAACTGATTCATCAGTTACTGTATGAGCTTGTTCCATCCTTCAATGATTGCTGTATAATTTTCTTCATCTGAGCCTTTACAGGCTTGCAAAACACCTCCCTGTTTAAGATATCCATATATAAACTCTTTGTATGTGATACTATCTGGAACAATTTCTTTTTCTCTCATCTCATTTAGAAGCCTAGAAGCTTCTGTTACATTCCCATCTCTGGCATACCCACCTATCATCACGGTATAGGTAATCTTGTTTGGGTGTATGTTCTTCAAAACCATCTCACGCAGAAGAGATTCAACTTTTACCATCTGACCCAATTTACCATATCCATCAATAAGTGCTGTATAATGAAATATATTAGGTTCCAAACCCTCCTCTCTCATCTCCTCGAAGAGGAGTTTTGCTTCCTCAACGTGACTAATGATCGACATCCCCATTATTAGTGAAGTATATGTAGCACAATTAGGTAAAATTCCTTTGTGTTTCATATCTTCACGGAGTTCCGAGGCCATTGATAGCCTCCCACTTCTACAGTAAGCTCGAATTAGATGATTGTAAACGACAGTATTTGGCTGCACGTTATTGCTTATCATCTCATCAAACAGTTTTTGACCCTCTTCGGTTCTTTCAGCTTTACAACATCCATCTATCATCACTGAATATGTATAAACATCTGGAAGCATGCCATTTCGTTTACAATCATCCCAAAACTGTATGGCCTCTTGAACTTTATTCATATTAAACAGTCCACGAATCAATATGCTATAAGTATAATTGTCAGGCTTAAGTCCTCTTTTAACCATTTCATCCATGAACATAAAAGCTTCCTCCAATTTCCTCTTTCCGCAACATCCAGAAATCAATGTGTTATAGGAAACTCTATCCATAACAAAGCCACGCCCTAATATCTCCTTTTGAATCCTAAAAGCTTCTTCCAGCTTTCCTGCTTCACAGAGTCCATGAAGCAAAGCATTTGAAGTCTTCGTGTCGACTAGAAAACCTTTATTTAAAATTCTAAAGCAAATTTCTACTGCCCCTGAGTGTTTCCCATGCTTACACAGACCAGTCATCAATGTAGTAAGTAATCCACCACCAGGACTCATGTTACGCAGTAGCATCTCTTCAACAAAACAAAGTGCTGAGTCCAACATTTGATGACTGCACAACAAGCAAATTACAGATGTAAAGGAACCCTGATTTACAGTTGAACCCATTGAGAGCATTTCCTTTAGGAGACGCTCTGCCATATCTGCTTGATCATTCTTGCAGTATCCTTTTATTAGAGTATTATATGTTGACGATGTGAGAGACAACCCCTTCAAAACCATGAGATCCTTTACCTCAATAGCTTTGTTCAAAGTTCCAGCTTCAATTAAACTATCAATCAAATTATTATATACAATAACATTAGGAGGAAACCCCTTTTCTGTCATTTCCTTCAAGACACAATAAGCATCATCAATCCTCTTAGCCTTGGTCAAACCCTTGACAAGAATACTATAAGTGATCAAAGTTGGTTCCACACCTTTTTCTACCATCTTTTCCTTTAACAAAAATGCCTCATCATACCTTCCCCTCATCCCCAGCCCATCAATGACAGTATTATAAGTAACAACATTTGGTGCAACACCAACTTCTTCCATTTTTGCTAACAAATCAATGGCCTCCTCCACTTTCCCTCCCTTGCAAAATGCATTAACCGCTGTAGTGAACAAGTAAACATCCGGAGAAACACCTTTGCAAACAATTTCAAATGCATCACAACACTTCTTAAACTCTTTGGCTCTCACTAAAGAAGTCAGCAAAATATTGCATGTCGTCTTAGAAGGAAACACACCCTTGTTTGCAAGAACAAGAAATACATCAAGAGCTAAATAACAACCATCACGCTTGAACTCTGTGCAATAAACTTCAAGCAACAAATCTGAAATTCTCCTTGTGATTTCTTGATCAAAACACAAACTCAAACTCGTCACTGCATCTGCAATGGCAACTCGACTATCTATCAAACCACTATCACTACAAGGCCAAACCATTACATTCCCATTGATCAAACGAATCAAAGTTACTCTAGCAGGCGATAACATATTTGCATCAAGCAATAAACCTACTAATAAACAATAAGAACGAAGACTGAATGAGAAACCAAATGAATCAGAAGCTAAACGAAAAAAATCCAAAGTCGTCTTGGGATTAACTTTGAATCTAAACTCAGGAAACAACCTATCGAATTCGTGAGGTGATAAAACAGTTATAAGTTGTTTACACAGCTTATAATCTAGAGATCTCATTGACAAAACTGAAGATAAACGTTCGTTCAAATTTCGATCAGAGGAAGGCTCTTTCGATTGTTGCAGGTAACGTGATGTATGGAATCTTTTTAGAACGTCTGCTATGGATTTTAACCGGCGCGTTAGTAAGAGATTGGTGCCAGATAGTCTCTTCAAATCCATGGGTGAGAGAGAGATGAAATATGAGGAAGTCATTTCTGAAGAGAGCTTAGGGGGATATAGAAGAGCCACGCCATCGGAAAGAGACTTGTTCAGTCAAGAGGAGGAGGCGATTTGGGCAAGAAAAAACCCAGGGTTCAGTCGTGAGAGAGGAGACGATACAAATGGGCTTCTATGGGCCCTAGTTCATATAGCCCACTATAGAAACTGTGAGCCTTTTGATTATTTATTTAAAACCGTTAGTAATATGATTCTCGTGAAAAACAAAATTATATATTTTGAGTTACACATTTTTCACTTTAATTGAATCATATAGACATATAAAGTCATCACCGTTTTTGAATAAACCGAACAAGATTGCATGGCTTTGATTCTTGTTTTGAGCAATTTTTTATTACTTATGACGTCGTTCACACGTCAACAATATTTAACGTCGATATAATAGTGTTAATCGTTAGATATATTTTATGTTTAAAAATTTTTTAGGCATATTTAGATAAGAAACAAATTCCGTTTTGGACAATGGTTGGACCACCTATAAGAAGAATTATAGATAATATGGTTATAGGATAAAGACAATATTGGCAAAGAGAAAAAAGCAATGATTAGTGATACAAAGTTACAAGTTGAAGTTATCATCAAAATGTAAATTAAACCACACATGACAACAAAAGACAAGAAAAGAAACACAGCTTTGGTTCATGATACACATGCAAAATGACTAGACAGCATGCGCCATAGGAGGATGAGGTGGTAGTGTGGTCGGGTAAGCAGTTGGCATTGTCATGCCACCGGCTTTAGTCATCCCTTGATTTTGACCCAGGTAGAAACATCCTATACAACCACCAATGGCTAGGATCACCATGAAAATGAACAATGGTAACGAGAAATACACAATGACCATAGCTTAAGATCTTAAGAGGTTAACTAAAATTAAACAGATGTTAAACCAAAAAAAAATGGTAAGTTAAGAGAAGGAGATGTAAAGGTAGTGAAGAAACAAAGAAGAGAATTACAAAGATTTATAATGGATTGACTTATAAGTAAATGCAACATAAAATAAAACAATAATAATGGCCTGCATTGGGCAAGTGTTCATTATTAATACTGAAGTACAGAGAATTTATGCATCAAAATTCAAAGTGAGGTGATCACATGAAATTATAAAAGTCAATTTTTTTTAAAGACCACTAAGTTTAATTTATATTTCATAAATACCAATAAAATTGATTTAAGACAAAATTGCTATTTAATAATTTTATTAAATTAAAAATTAGATTTTTTTTAACAAAATTATATAAATCATAAACAATAAATAGTAAACCCAAACATTATATACTAAACCCTATCTTTAAATACTAAATCATAACCTCTAATTCATAAATACTAAACCCAAACATTAAATATTAAATCTTAACATTATAAAAAAAATATTAATTTGAATCAAATATATTTTTGATAAAAAATGGTATTTATGTGTAAATAAAAAAATTAATGTAATTTTGTCCAGTAAAATACATTTGATAGTGTTAGAGAGAATTCTTCTACTATAAAATAGACTGAATTTTTTATATATAATTAACAGTAGGTTCTGAACCGAATCTCGTAATTTCCATATACGAAATATGGGGATGTATTAAAATGAATATTTGAAAAATTTGATTTCTAATAAGATTATAGATGATTTGGTTGAATTTGATTAATTTTTAAAATTTTGTTATAAAAATTTCTGAAATCTCAGCTAAAAACATGAGATTTTTATATTTATATTTTTAACTAAATTTTTTTTTTGAAATTCAAGCTAAAATTTTTAAATCAGATTCTTATACTATTTTCCAATGATAGATGATACTTTTTAAAATCATTGATTTAATAACACTAAATTTTAATAACTATTAAAAAACTTATATTTCTATAATGATTTAAAATCAAATCTCTTAGAATTATTTGTTCAATACACTCCCGATAATATAAGTTTTGTCACAGATTGAGTCAAAATAAGATTTATATATATATGGAGTCAGAACAAAATAAATAATTTCTGTGAGGTTTATATGGCTGAAACTGATTGTTATCTGGTGAAAAATGTTCTCCAACATATAAGAAATAATTTTTCTCATCATATATGATAACAAGTCAGTCAAGCTTTAAATTTCTTTGTTGTTATTGCTGTATTATATTACTGGATTATGATGTGTACTCCAACAAGTTTAATTTAGCTCATAAATATTGGCTGGCAAAACAGTTTTAAATTTACTTGAAATTGTCAAGAAGACTATGCTTGGGGATTTGATTAAACTAATGTTTTTTTTTTGCACAGGCAATAACTTAAATGTATTATCTGTGTTGGGCCGGGCTGCAAACTTTGAGAAGAGTGAGTTTTTAAGAAGCTTAGGACAAATGATTAATCAGAGTGGGTCCACTTAAATTGTCACGTTTAGGGCTGGCAAAATAACCCGAAGTATCCGATCCGAAAAATACTATACGAATCCGAACCCAAATCCGAAAAATTATTTTATTGGGTGCTATACTCCTAAATCCGAAAATCCGTACCCGAATCTGAACATGTCGGTTAAAACCCGAAATCTAATTATATATATTATATATATATAAATAATTAAATTATTCTAAAGTTTTTAGTTATATTTTTGAAATTTTAGTTAATATTTTTGAAATTTAATAATATATATATTTTTTTAATATTTCTTCACCTGAAATCGATCCATACGCGAATCCGAATCCGAATCGAACCCGAAAAATTATTTCATTGGGTACTATACTTCTAAACCCGATATACTCAAACGCGAAAGAATTTTACCCGAATCCGATCCGTTTACGTGAATGCCCAGCCCTAGTCACATTTCCTGATTTCCAATTTAGAAGAAATTTCCACTAACAAATATTTTCTTTTTTCGTCCCTTAACTCTCAAAACTTTTCATTTTTACCCCAATTGTTATAACGAAAAGAGTTAAATATCCCTTTTTTTTTTGTCTATGTGTTTTCGCTTCTCTGGGATTAGGGTTTGACGAACGCAGTTGTTCTACGCGTTAGCTTCAGTTCTCCATCGAAGAAGTCATAACCTGGTACGCAATTATCAATTTTATTATTTGTTTCGATTAGCTAATTTATGTTCCGTTTGGTTTTCATATTTCTCTTCTAATTTTTTAATCGAGTTTCGTGGATTCTCACGAATTTTGCATCTTTCAGATCTACTATACGTTTTTTGTTTTCCTTCGTTTTTGACGGATTCCTCTATGGAAAAGAGTTCAAATTTACATGGAGAGTTGCTTGTTTATCTCTAATTGAACTCTAGCAATTAAAATTTTCGATTTCAAACGTTTTTTTCTGGATGCATTGGCTTAGTTAGGAATAGGGTTGGTCAAGCTTGTTTATATGATTCTCAAGTCACACTCTTTTCCTGGGAAAGGACCGATAATTTTGATGTCAATGACTTTGTTGTGCTTTTGTCATTTAGTAATTTTAAGCCTTATTTCAATTCTCATATTGAGTATTGACCTTGTTGATTCCTGTTGTTTCAGATTCCTAAAGAGCTTCAGCTATAAAGTTTTCGACTCTAGAGATTAAGTTCTTCTTGCTGGTATCATTCTTCAGTTTTCTGGGAATACAACTATAGGAGGTATAAATCTCAAAGTCATGGGTAAACAAACTAGATGTACCTACATGTCTTGGATTAAAGCTCTTTTTTAGCTCACAGTATTAGATTAGTAACCTGGTTGATCATTGTTATGAACTTACTTACATTTGTTGCATTTGGTTTGAAAAGATAACAAATGGCTGGAGCATTAGCTGGGGAGTGTTCATACATTGAAAGTGGCATTTCATCTTACTCGAGGAATTCCAATGAAAAGCAGGATGAGGTGTCTCGTTGGTATTTTGGAAGAAAAGAAATAGAAGAGAATTCACCATCAAGGTTGGATAGTATTGACTTAAAAAAGGAAACATACCTTCGTAAGTCATACTGTACATTTCTGCAAGACTTGGGTATGAGATTAAAAGTGTAAGTATACTGTTCTCACCTAATTATTTACCCTTGTAGTATACTTTGTGTGATTTGCATTCTCCCTAGATTTTGGTGCATTTTCTATTTGATAGCTTCTTATGAGTTTGGTCTAGGTCATGATAATTCCTCTAACCTTGATATTTTTGCTTTTCGATTAAATAGTGAACAGTTTAAATGTAGCATTTGTAGGATTGAAATTCTGAAATCTGTAAAATTTGATGTGGTAAAGGTCATTTAAAAAATGAATAACCTAGTCAGAGTTATTGGCAAGAAGAAGATGAAACTGGTGGGTTCATCTTAGGTTATATATCTCGCTAGTCTTCAATGGCTTTTCTCAATTTAGTTAATAGTTGTGTACACAATACATAGTCTGAATTGTCTTCATATAGACATAGAGCCAAAAGTCAAAACCGTCAATGAACGCACTAATATATTTTTCTAATACAGTCCTCAGGTTACAATAGCCACGGCAATAATCTTCTGTCATCGATTCTTCATTCGCCAGTCACACGCTAGGAATGATAGAAGTGTAAGTATGTTTTTTTCATATATGGCGTAGACTGTGTAGTTGAATGCTTCATAGACATGGGCCTACTTTTTGTTGTTTGGGTAGTCTGTTGGTGTCCTGTTTGCACTAATTTGTCGTGAAAGGGCTCTTTGCCTCCATCTCTCTGCCTGTTTCATTTGTATATAGAGAGAAAACTAGCTGGTGCAGTAGATGAATTTAAACTGCCATGATATATATTATTGTGTTCTATTTGGTGATTATGCTTACAGTTTTTTGTACTTATTTTTCAATCTAGGGCGGAAATTATGATTATCACTGAGCCCTTTTTTATGTTGTCCCCCTCTTTACTCAGACGATTGCTACAGTCTGCATGTTCCTTGCTGGAAAAGTTGAAGAAACTCCAAGGCCGTTAAAAGATGTTATTGTTGTCTCCTATGAGATAATACACAAGAAAGATCCTGCTACTGCTCAGAAAATCAAGCAAAAGGTCCCTATACTACAAAACTTTATCCACTTCATTGCTTCATGTTTAGTTAATAAGATTGTGCGCTTCTTTCCCTTTGCATCCATTTCTGATGACATGAATTATGTACTAACCGCAGGATTGTGATTGTTTGTTAGCAGTCCTCCTTCGGTTACTGTCCTTTTCGTTGGATCTCTAGTCTGTGATGGTCACCTTATCGATTACTTTTCCTTTTGTGTATTGAACTTATTGCACTTTTGCAGGAAGTATATGAGCAACAAAAAGAGCTTATACTAAGTGGAGAAAAGGTTGTACTTTCTACGCTGGGGTTTGACTTCAATGTTTATCATCCTTATAAACCTCTTGTAGAAGCAATAAAGAAATTTAAGGTCGCACAAAATGCTCTTGCCCAAGTTGCGTGGAATTTTGTTAACGATGGGTATGTTAAAAGTCTGTTTACTTGAAAAGCTTCAGATTCATCTATGTGCCTTGTATTTTCGTCTTGATACAATGAAAAAGATGCTTGCAGTCTGCGGACGTCTCTCTGCCTCCAATTTAAGCCTCACCACATTGCAGCGGGTGCAATTTTTCTTGCTGCCAAGTTCCTTAAAGTGAAATTACCATCAGATGGTGAGAAGGTTTGGTGGCAAGAATTTGAAGTCACACCTCGACAACTAGAAGGTTAGAATACTATCTTTATCATCAATGTGATTTGATGAGACTGTTTCTTCTTTTTTCTGTTTGACTTGGATGCGTTTTTCTGGATATGATGCTAAGAGCTACTGCCTTTTATGTACTGCAGAGGTTAGCAACCAAATGCTTGAGCTCTATGAGCAAAACCGTGTTCCTGCATCTCAAGGAAGTGAAGTTGAAAGTAGTATAGGTGGAGGATCTGCTCATCAAGTTGGTTCTAGGCCAGTATCAGCACGTCCAACTCATGAACATTCAAATTCTGATAATCACGGTGGCTCATCAAAAGCTACACAAAACCTGTGCAATGATAATGGGAGTGGTGAGGCAGATAGTGTCATTACTGAGCAGAAGGGGGAAAGAGATGGAGAAACAAAAGATAGTCTGCATACTGAAAACCATCCAGCCCATAAGTCTAGATCGGGAGTTGAGGCAACAGGTGCAGATCTTCCAGAAGATGAGAAGTCTAGAGATATTAATACAGGTGATGCCCCGGTCAGCCAATCTCCAAAAGACTTAAAGTTGCTTAGAGAGAAGGTGAAGGCTAAACTAGAGGCTAAGAAGCTCCAAGGTGAAAAGACGAGGAAAACGGATTTGATGGATGAGGACGATTTGATTGAAAGAGAACTGGAAGATGTGGAATTAGCTGTTGAGGATGACAAAGATAAACAACACAAGAGCTCCAAGATCAATGAAATGGGTACAGAACATGGCGAGATTCATGATGGAAAGAACTTTGTGGGCAATACCGAGGAAGGTGAAATGGTAGGTGATGCTTCTTTAACAATGTCTAGCCAGAAGAGAAAACTTGAAAGCCCTTGTGAGAAACAGTTTGGAGAAGGAAAGAGACAACACAATGAGAATATCGAAGGAGGTCAAAAGACAAGCCGAGGAGGAAGTAGTAGTCATAGTCATGGTGACCGAGAGCCAAGAAAACACACACATGAGAGGTGAATGGTCTTATAAGAGACAGTATTTAACTTTGATTCCCAACCAACCATGGTTCGAAACGAGCTAAGTGTATTTAAGATTATGTTGGTTAAATCTATACCTTTGTTTCTTTGCACTTGTAGCCAACAATTGGGAAACTAAAGCAGGTTTCCATACATCAGAGACCTCACCTAGACTATCGGAACTCTATAGTTTCATCTTTGCTTGTAAACCCCTATGTATTATGTAGGGAAGATAACATTTTTGCCGAATTTATAAAGTGCTATTTTGATTTATCATTGCTTGAAAACGTTTTGATACAATATGAAACATAATGATGGTCATCTGATTAGTATATAAAGTTTTATTATTGTGTGAAGTCAACATCATAAACTTGCTACTGCTACTACTTTTCTTGGTGCCTTCAATACTAACTTACTAGTCTTCAATGTCATTGCTCATGAATAGGCC